>JAMPIV010017328.1:0-223374 GCA_024509875.1 Oreohelix idahoensis
AATAAGGGAGGGTGAGGGAGGAAATATCACTATTTATTTTTGTGGGTTGAGGGTGTGGTGGGTTTGAGGGTGGGGAAAAATTGTGATTGTGTTGTTTTTCGTGGGCCTTGTTTTTGGTTTGTGGTTGTTTGGGTAGGGGGGGTGTGGTGGGTTGTGTATTTTCAATCTTTTTTGTCTCTTATGAAATTTTTTTTTTGTCTTTAGTTTTTTTGATAAACAAACAAAAATACACAACAAAAACAAAAAAAAACAAAACAAAAAAAATTAAATGTTGTGTGTTTTTTTTCATTTTTCGTGGGCGGTGGGTGGGTAGGGGGGACTTTTTTGTTGTAGTTTTTGTTTTTTATTTATTTTATCTTTTGATTTTCTTGATTTTCTGTTTGCTATTGTTTCTATTTGTTTGTTTATTTTGTACTCTTTTTTGTATTTTATTTAGTTATTTCTTTTTTGTGTTGTTCTTTGTTTGTTGTATTTATTTTCATGTTTTTTTTTTTTGTGGGTTTGTTATATTGGTGCCCCCCATAAAATTCCTGTTATATGTGTACTTTTTTTTTTATTGTATTTTTTTTATTTTTTACTTTTATTGTTTTATAGTTATTACTCCTTTTTTTATTTTTATTTCTTTTTTGTTTTTTTTATTTTTAATTTATTTTATATGTTATTTCTTTTATTTAATTAACAACAACCCCCCCAAATTGTTTTTTATTGTCTCTTCTTGCATTTTTTTTTTCTTTTATTTATTTCTTGTATATATATTTTTTTTTTTGTTGTTTTTTTTTTTTTTTTTACTCTTTTTTTTTTTTCTTTAGACTGTCCTTTTGTGTGTTGTTGTTATTTTCTTTTTTTGATTTTATTTATTATTTTTTTTGTTGTAGATTTTTTTTTTATATTTTTTTTTGTTTTTTTATGTTTTTTTTTTTTTTTGTTTGATTTTTTTTTTTAATTTTTTTTTTATTTTTTTATTTTTTTTATATTTATTTTTTTTTTTTTTCTTTTTTGTTTATTTTTTATTTTTTTTTTTTTTTTTTATTTTTTTTTGTTTTTATATTTTTTTTTTTTTTTTTTATATTATTTTATATTTTTTTATTTTTAGTTTTTATTTTTTTTATTTTGTTTTCTTTTTTTTAAATGTTATAATTTTATTATTTAATATTATTCATTTTAATATTTTATTAAATTTTTTTATATTTTTTATTATTTTTTTGTTTTTTCTTTTTTTTTTTAGTTTTATTATTTTTTCTTTTTTTTTTTTTTTTTTATTTTTTATTTTTTTTTTTATTAATAATTTTTTTTTTTTATAATTTTTTTATAATTTTATTTTGTTGTTATTTATTTATTATTTTTTTTTTTTAAAATTTTATTTTTGATATTTTTCTGTATATTTTTTTTGTTTTTTTTTTTTTTTTTTTTTTTTTTTTTTTTATCTTTTTATTTTTTTTTATATTATTTTAAAAAATTTTTTAATAGTGTTTTTTTTTTTTTTTTTTTATATTTTATGTTAATTTTTTTTTTTTTTTTGGTTTTTTATTTTTATTTTATGTTTTTATAAATATTAATAATTTATAAATAAATTTTTTATTAATTTTATTATAGTTTTATTTTTTTTTTTTTAAAAAATATATATGTTTATAAATTTTAAGTTATTTGTATTATTTTTATTTAAATTTATATAATAAAATATTATTTATTTTAATTATATTTTATAAATAAATAAAATTAAATAAAAAAATTTAAAAAATTAATATTTATAATAATTAAATTATAATAATAAATAAAATATTTTTTATAATATATAATAAAAAATATTTAAAATTTAATTATATTATAAATTATTTAAATTATATTAATTATAAATTTTTTTTTTAAATTAAAAATAAAATAATTAAAAAATATAAAAAAAAAATATTAAAAAAAAAAAAAAAAAATTTAAAAAAAAAAATATTATTAAATTTATAAATATTTTAAATTTTTATAATAAAAATAAAATTTTTTATATTTTTATAAAATAAAAATTAATATAATATTTTAATTTTATTAATTAAAAATAATATATATAAATTTTTTATAAAAAATTAATAAAAAAAAAAAAATATAAATATAAAAAAAAAAAAAAAAAATAAAAAAAAAAAAAAAAATTGAAAAAAAAAAAAAAAAAAATAAAACAAAAAAAATAAAAAAAAAATTAAAAAAAAAAAAAAAAAAAAAAAAAAAAAAAAAAAAAAAAAAAAATATAATAAAAATAAATAAAAAAAAAAAAAAAAATAGTAAAATAAAAAAATTAAAAAAAAAAAAAAAAAAAAAAAAAATTAAAAATTAAATAAAAGAAAAAAAAAAAAGAAAAAAAAAAAATGAAAAAAAAAAAAAAATAAAAAAAAAAACAAAAAAAAAAAAAAAAGAAAAAAAAAATAAAAAAAGAAAAAAAAAAAAAAAAAAAAAAAAAAAATAAAAATAAAGAGAAAAAAAAAAAAAAGAAAAAAAAAAAAAATAAAAAAAAAAATAAAAAAAAAAAAAAAAAATAAAAAAAAAAAATATAAAAAAAAAAAAAAAAAATATAAAAAAAGAAAAAAAAAGTCTAAAAAAAATAAAATAAAAAAAATAATTAAAAAAAAATAAAAAAAAAAAAAATATAATAATAAAATAAAAAAAAAAAAATAAAAAAAAATTAAAAAAAACAAAAAAAAAAAAAAAAAAAAAAAATAAAAGATAAAAAAAAAAAAAAAAAGCTTAGGATAACTTAAAAAAAAAGTAAAAAAAAAAAATAAAAAAAAAAAAAATTAAAAAACAAAATAAAAAAAAAAAAAAAAAAATAAAAAATAAAAAAAAAAATAAAAAAAAAAAAATATAAACAGATAAAGAATTACCCCTTATAAAAACTAGCGACGTAAAAAAAAATAAAAGATAATAATAAATAATAGATTTATTGAAAAAAATAAAAATAATAAGAAATTACTTTAAAAAACAGATATAAAAAAAATAATAAAAAAATAATAAATAATTATATAATAAATAAAAATAAAATAAATATAGAAATTTGCTGTGCCGTAATTAAAAAAACAAAATAATTTGAAATAAAAAAACAAACAAAAAAAAAAAAAAAAAAAATATATAAATAAAAAAAAAATGAAAAAAAAAAAAAAAATAACAAAAAAAAAAATGTATTACAATATAAAAAAAAAATATTAAAAAAAAAATTAACAAAACAAGTTTATTGTAACAAGGATGAAAAACATACAGTCTTTTTTAAATTTGAGGCTGGTTGGAGTCATTTGATTTAACTAGTTACCTGTCATACCTCTAGTCGGATTGAATAGGGTAATACGTAGAGCCACTTTGAGAAATCAACTTAAGCAAGAAGTACGTTTATCTAGTTGTAATAAGTTATGATTTCTTGGACAAGCGTTACCTCAGTGTTCAAATGAAGCCATCTAAGGAATCTAGCTAAGTGACCTTTTCCTTTTACAAAGTTTTGCATTCTCTTTTTAGTTTTTTGTTGACTATTTACTTTCTTGTTTCGGTATTATCACCAGCAGGTTATGGAATTTATTGCCATTTATTGTGCTAGTATTTCCCATGTCATCTGTTGTCCGAATTACTTCTTTACCTGGCTGATGTAATATAAGCTATTTGATGTATAGTTTCTCATCCAGCATGTAACTTTGCCTAGACACTGCGCCATGTAATTTTTCGATTTGTCACCTGACAGTTGTACCTTAAATCTTGCGAAGAGGTAAAACACAAAAAACGTCATTGAAAGTGCCAATGATATAACCGTTAGATTTAAAGTAGAAACTAATTCAATAAAATGTGGTTTGCTTATTGAATTTTATTCATCCTATATACGACGCTGTATATTGGTTCCAGAGCCACTAAAACTTCAGGCGCATTGCTTAGGAGTGTCTCTTCAATGAAACATGAAAATATTCCTAGGATGTCCTAGAAACAAAATTTTAACAGTAATACAATCCTATCCCTGTAAGAAAATATTTGTCATTACAGAAACTGATTTTTAGTGTGACTTTGACATCAATAATCAATGACAGTGGCAAATGACAGCCATAAATGGGAAGAAAAAAAACATAACAAAAGGAGTGAAGTCCAAAGAAACTAGTGTCTCGTGAAAGAAAAGTCCGTTCGCACTCCGAGACTGATAATAGAGTAAATACTTGTAATCGCATGCACTAGTTTTGTGGAAGTTCGAGGCCGCTATATAAAAAGCGAGGGAATATCCGATTAAGTTTTCAGGTCGTGCATTGCCTATTGGATAGTGGTTGCAGGAATACCTGTGCAGGCACTACCTTGTGTACATTGAAGCCTCGTAAATTTTTGCTGCAGTTTATTCAAATAGGCATATCTAATTTTGTACATATTGCGTCTACATAATTATCACCTTCAGAATAGTTTCAGGTCACACCCTTCCGACATGGTCATATAATCTCATTTTAAACTAATTTTTTTGTTGAACCAGATCTAGACAACGTGATTTGGGCGTGATATACCAACAGACACCTCACATAATTGACTCCTGTGTACATTGAAAGTATTAAAACATGAACTGTGTATACACATACAGTGACCTTTAAAATACCAGTTCATGGAATAAGGGTCCTATTGTAATATTATAAGTTGTAAATGCGTTAAAACTATTCATTTGATTTGAAAACATTCCTAGTCCCAAAAGAATTGAGGTACAGGAAATTGTGAAAAAAATTGTAAGCCTATTTATATCTTTACCGCAACATATTTAAATTCACTTTTAAATTGAGTTAAAACTGTTTGGACATGGCTGTTCCTATTGGAGTACACAATAGATTACATTACCCTAGAACACTTTTACCCAACTGAAAGAGATGATTGTTGTTAGCTCTACAACAACACCACCACCCCCTTTACCCCACCCCCGGACCCCACCCGCACCCCCCCCCCCCGCACCACCCCATGTACCCCCTACACATTTGTTTGAAGTGATGATCTTGGGCTTACGAATGGGTACCTGAGAAACATGTCATCAATTAGACTTCGAAGGGAACTTACACAGCTGAGGACCTCACGTTGTTGGGTTAGTGTAGAATGTACACAATAACTTGTGCATACCACTGATCCGGGCAAGGATGGATCCTTCTTTAAGCGATACCGTAAGGTGGACCGTGTGGAATTCGTGACAAAAAGCCTGCCTGAGCAGACCAAAAAATGATTTCGTGGTATTTTTCCGCGGCAGCTCTAATGGTCGGAAATTTTCACTGAATAGTTGTTAGACACTAGGGAGCTAAGCAGGTGGAGGGGAAAACATAGTCTAATCGATCATGGGGTTAGTATATTCCAAAAGAAAAAGATTTTGTATTTTGTTTGTTGCGGTAATTTGTTTTTCCTGTAATAAAATAGTCCACATCACTAATGATGGCTATAAGGAGATTGGGGTCATTTGTTGATGTGTAGTATCTTTTTTAAATGAACACGAAAAATCACTAAAAAACCACTTGTAGAGTCCCATACAAAGTTGGATTGAAGTTTATCGTCCACGCTTTAAATCAGTACATACAATTGATTCCAATGCAAACAAAAGTGTATTAAATTCAGAAGTGTATCAATATACACCTGTTAGGAAGCGTACCCTCTAATCCTTCTTAGCCTCAACGCCTAATTGCTATTGTTCAGATGATTCTTGATCCATACAATGCTTAGCCATTTCGTGGATATGATCTGATAAATATATATGACCCTAATGATAGGGAAATTTTTTAAAGAATTGTGTGAAATGATTGCCAGTATTTGATAGTGCTATGTGTGACATTTACTGAGAGTAGCTCGTTGGATCGATTGTTGAATACATTACCTTTGTAAAAACATTCAAAATGAATTGATTTAGTAGTTCTGTCTGGAAGCATTAAAATAAAGAATTAATAATTAAATATAGTTGTAGAAGGTTGATTGGGGGAGATGGTCTCTATTTGTTTAGATTATAGCATAGTTATGAGCCAGAGTGTACTTCCCGATGTAAGTCACAGGTTGAACATATTATGACCTAATTGTAAGATTTGTTATATACGTATCCAGATGATAATCAATATTCATGTGAGCCATATTTCTTGGGTTCATTGCCGTGAAGGAATGCCACTTACAGTGCTCCAGCGTTAACCGAATGACATTCTACAAAATTAATACAGACATGAAGTATTCCAAATCGGCAAACAGCTAGCGTGCCAGGAGGTATAACTATATGGATCAAATATTGAAGGAGGAAAGACATCAGTAGTTCAAGCACAACGAATTAGGGACTGGGAACCCGAGAAGGTTTTTTATATGAGTATTGCATGTTATTTAGTATATAGGGTATCAACTTGGGTAGTGTCAATGATGCCTCGATGTCAATCTAGAGAAGGGGTATTTTAATTTTTTGAAAGGTAAACGGTTTAGGGAGAATTGTATGTGTTTTTTTATAGCGTCAACATTGCGTTTGGGAGAATCCTTTAGAAACACACTATTACAACTCTAACCGCCAAGGCACTAAGTTACAACTCGCTGGAAATTATCTCGAGGCTATTCTCCTTTAAGTATTTATATTGAGAAAATGTTATGATGCATTGATAGAAATTGGTGATGACGAGTCAGTGACAAAATGGCGAGACACGAAACTGATACCCTTGCCTTAAAACTCAGAGATTTTACATTTTTATGTTGTCTGGTTATATGGCCACCTATGTTTTAACGAAATTAATGTTGCTAGTAAAAACTGTTTGACAAAGCATAAAAGATGGAATTGACTAGTGCCATAACAACTTTGAGGAAATGTTCTCCAAAGCCTTAGAGTCTCAGAAATGATGAATCATTTAAAAATTTTTATTGTTGATGCTACATACATTAGTGAGAAAGTGGAAGTTGATCCTGATTTGATAACAACGTTTGAATGTACTAGAGGGCGTCTGCAGTAAAAGCAACACAACTATGCAGCAAGAGATGAACCTGATTTGGATCCCGAAAAACTAAATTCAAAATTGAATTTTTCGTTTATTATTATTGATGTTGCAAACCAATTCATATTGAAGAATTAGAGACATTGATGCCATTGAGCATATGTGATGAAAACTGAAGTAGTATCCAAATTAAAACCAGAAAATACACTCCCCCCAGTTTGAAGTTCTTCGTTATATTATTGAAAAATAAACATTTGCTCCTAATTGTCGCTTAGCCTTAAGAATATTTAATAACTTTGCCTGTAACAGTAGCAAGTGGTGAGCGTAGTTTTTCAAAACTGAAGCTTCTTAGAACTAATTTACGCTCAACAATGGCCGAAACTAGATTGGAAGGACTTGCCATGATTTCAATTGAACATGAAATCTGTCAAAAACTTGACCACGCAGACCTTATTTCTGATTTTAGCAAATATGAAAGCAAGAAAAGTGTCTTATTAAGCAGTAGATACTTCAAACAATATCAATTCAAATAATGTGAGAAAATAGTGCTAAAAAAATATAACATGTACAAACTTTAGTTAAGTGTTTGTGACTCAACATTTCATCGATCCACATGGAGAATGAGCATCCCCTATATGTAAGTGATGTAAACTACATTTATTTCATATAATTGTCTCTAATAAAGGCAATGGTTTATTTTATGACTATACAGTATTACCATCAATTTATCAATACATTTTTATTAATGGTACTATTTTAAAATTAGGGCTAATGGTTATGAAATTAATGTTGAAGCTTGTTTAACATAATGGTTTTTTTTAAATTTCAAGCGTTTGAGATTTGGCTGGGGCGGCAAGGTATGGTATTGCACGGGGCGGCAAAATTCCGAGGGGCCGGCCCTGACTAATTATTCATCAACTGCTAAAAGAACAGTGTTTAGACTAAGTAGGGTTATGCTAAGGCGGAGACCATATCCTGTAGAAAGAAAAGGGGTCGGAATCAGGATAATCTTGATCTACTGGTAGATCCCAATGCATAATTTGGTAGATCTCTAGGTGACGGAGGGTAGAAAAAAGAATTTTTAACTGAGGTAAAATTTCGCGGGAGCCGCAGTAGCGCAGTAGTTAGTACACTGGCTTCCTAGCTCGGTGGTCAATATTTCAATCCCCAGTTGAGGCGGGATTTTTTAGACCGTAAACGCTCCTGGGGTCGACCCAGCCTCGTGAACTGGTGCCAGAGCAACTTCTGGGAAGGTTAAGGTGGCCGGGGTGATGCTGACTACATCACCCCTAGTGTGCAGATGGTCAGAGAAACTATGGGCCTAACACCATATTCCCAATATGCCTCAGTGGGCGTAAAACGGGATCCTTTACCTTTACATTTCGTGACTATCTCTCCCACCAACACTTAAAAGCGTGGAGTTCCAGGTCTAAAAGGTGCTTTCATCACCACATTTCCAGTTAAAAACCAGCGTTAGTTTACTAAAATTCACTTTATTCATTAACCATATAAGATAGAATTAAGGAAAATTCTCCGAATCTTTTGGCCAAACACCATCAGCAACCAAGAACTACTTATTCGGAGTAACCAGGAGGACATGCACACCATCATAGCTGGCAGACGCTGGAGGTGGGTTGGCCGACCCTGATACCATCGCAAGAACAGCTATGCTATGGACCCCCGAGGGAAAGCGAAAGAGAGGCCGACCAAAAACAACTTGGTGGAGAACTGTGGAAGCTGAGATGCAAAGAATGAACCACAGTTGGGGCACTGTATGAAGGATGGCAAAGTGGAATCAGTTTCTTTTGCTGCCCTACAAGACTCCACCAGGCGTGATGGCCACTGACTGCTTTGACGGGTTGGGCGGCTATGGATCAAAGACGAAGATATAAGATATTAATCGCGATCTTTTCCTTAAAAGTGATGTTAACTTTCGGTAATTGAAAGGAAAAGAATCGCGTTTATATCTTATATCTTCTTTCTTTTTGATCCATTAGCCGTCCACGTCATAGAGCTGTCAGGTGGCCAATCACGCCTGGTGGAGTATTGTAGGTCCAGCAAACAAACTGATTCATCACTGTTGCCATTCCTTATTACAGATGCCCCACTTATGGTTCATTCTTTGCATCTCGGCGTTCCAAGTTCTCCACAAAGTTGTTTTTGGTCCGGCCTCTTTATTTCACTTTCCCTCGGGGGCGTCATAGCATTGTTGTTCTGTGTGACTGGGTGTGGAGGGTCGGTTACCCCAGCTCAGTTGTAGTGAAAGACTGATGGTGGTGTGCATGTCCTCTGGTTACATCCGAATAAGTAGTTTCCCTTTTGATCGCTGGCATGGCTTTTTCTGCAAAATTTCGGAGTAACTTCCTTAATTCTATCTTTATATGACGTTAATGATATCACGTGTTTGCATTCTATCGGTCCACTAGCAGCTTGGCCTTTCGTTTTTTTTGAAATGTGGTGAAAGCGTTACCATTTAGACCATGGGAAACTCACGCTTTTTAAGTGTTGGTGGGAGAGATAGTCACGAAATGTAAAGGTAAAGGATCCCGTTTTACGCCCACTGAGGCTTATTGGGAATATGGTGTTAGGCCCATAGTTTACTTGACCATGCATCTAGGGGTGATGTAGTCAGCATCACCTCGGCCACCTTAACCTTCCCAGAAGTTGCTCTGGCACCCCAGTTCACGAGGCTGGGTCGACCCCAGGAGCCGTTTAACGGTCTAAAAAATCCCGCCTCACTGGGGGATCTGGGGATTGAAATATGACCCACCGAGCTGTAGGAAAAGCCAGTGTACTAACTACTGCGCTACTGCGGCTCCCGCGAAATTTACCCTCATGTTAAAAATTACTTTTTCCTACCTCCGTCACCTAGAGAGATCTACCAAATTAATGCATTGGGATCTACCAGTAGATCAAGATTATACCTGATTCCGACCCCTTTTCTACAGGATATGGTCTCCGGCCCTTAGCATAACCCTACTTAGTCTACACTGTTCTTTTTAGCAGTTGATGAATAATTAGTCAGGGCCGGCCCTCGGAATTTTGCCGCCCCGTGCAATACCATACCTTGCCGCCCCAGCCAAATCTCAAACGCTTGAAATTTAAAAAAACCATTATGTTAAACAAGCTTCAACATTAATTTCATAACCATTAGCCTAATTTTAAATAGTACCATTAATAAAAATGTATTGATAAATTGATGGTAATACTGTATAGTCATAAAATAAACCATTGCCTTTATTAGAGACAATTATATGAAATAAATGTAGTTACATCACTTACATATAGGGGATGCTCTTCTCATGTGGAACGATTAACTGTTGAGTCACAAACACTTAACTTTAGTATGTACATGTTATATTTTTTAGCACTATTTTCACATTATTTGAATTGATATTGTTTGAAGTATCTACTGCTTAATAAGACACTTTTCTTGCTTTCATATTTGCTAAATCAGAAATAAGGTCTGCGTGGTCAAATTTTTGACAGATTTCATGTTCAATTGAAATCATGGCAAGTCCTTCCAATCTAGTTTCGGCCATTGTTGAGCGTAAATAAGTTCTAAGAAGCTTCAGTTTTGAAAAACTACACGCTCACCACTTGCTACTGTTACAGGCAAAGTTATTAATATTCTTAAGGCTACAGCGACATTAGGAGCAATGTTATTTTCAATAATATAACGAAGAACTTCAACTGGAGGTGTATTTTCTGGTTTTAATTTGGATACTACTTTCAGTTCATCACATAGCTCAATGGCATCAATGTCTCTATTTTCTTCAATAGAATTGGTTGCAACATCAATAATAAAAACGAAAAATTCAATTTTGAATTTAGTTTTGGGATCCAAATCAGGTTCATCTCTTGCTTCATAGTTGTGTTGCTTTTTATGCCGATGCACTCTAGTACATTCAAACGTTGGTATCAAATTAGGATCAACTTCAACTTTCTCAGCTAATGTTGTAGCATCAACAATAAAATTTTGAAATGATTCATCATTTCTGAGATTCTTAAGGCTTTGGAGAACATTTCTCAAAGTTGTTATGGCACTAGTCAATTCCATTTTTATGCTTTGCAACAGTTTACTAGCAACATTAATTTCGTTTAAAACATAGTGCCATATAACCAGACAACATAAAAAAGTAAAATCTCTGAGTTTTAAAGGCAAGGGTTTCAGTTTCGTGTCTCGCCATTTTGTCTACTGACTCGTCATCACCAATTTCTATCAATGCATCATAACATTTCTCAATATAATATCTTAAAGGACGAATAGCCTCGATTCTAGATTTCCAGCGAGTTGTACTTAGTGCCTTGGGCGTTAGAGTTGTAATATGTTTCTTAAGGATTCCCCAACGCAGTGTTGACGCGAAGAAAAACACAAACAATTTCTGAACCGTTTCAAAAAATAAAACCCCTTCTCTAGATGACATCGCGGCATCATTGACCACCAAGTTGAAAGAATGAGAACAGCAAAGGATATAAAAAGCTCTCGGGTTCAAGTCCCTAATTTTGTTGTTGAACTCCTGAATGATTTCTACTATGCTATAATATTTAGCTTTCTCCACAATAGAAATTATTTCTTTTCTTTTTTTTTTTTAATGGTTCCAGACAGAAGAGCAATCAATTCATTTTGAATGTTTTTCCAAAGGTAATGTTGGGTCGATCCACGAGCTACTCTCATTAAATGTTCACACATAGCACTATCAAATCTGGCAATCAGTTCAACACGCTTTAAAAAATGTTCATTGTTAGGGTCATATAATTTATCAGATGTTCCACGAAATGGCAAGCATTGTTGGCTCAAGAACTGGACAACAGCGATTAGGCGTTCTATTATACTCCTCCAGTGTCGAACTTCTGAATTTAATAACTTTTGTTGCATTGAATCAATTGTCTATACTGATTTAAGCCTGGACGAAAATTCAATCCATTTTGTATGGGACTTCAAGTGGTTTTTAGATTTTTCGTGTTCATTAAGATACACATACAAATGACCCCAATCATTATAGCCATCAGTAGTGAGTGACATTTTATTACAGGAAAACAACTTACAGCAGAAACAAAATACAGAATCTTTTTCTTTTGAATACACTAACCATGATCGATTAATATGTTCTCCATTGCTTAGCTCCCTAGTGTAACAATTTAGTGAAAATTTCCGACCATTAGAGCTGCGCGGAAAAACGAAATCATTTTTTGGTCTCTCTGGCAGGCCTTTTTTTTTACGATTTCCAGTCTTTCGGTATCGCTTAAAGAAGGATTCCATCTTGCCGGATCAGTGTACCTCTCAAGTTCATCACTTAAATCTCTGGAATTGGAAACGGTCAAATCAGTCTCATTTTCGACATTGTTAGTAATATCTACGTTACTGGGGTCCGAGTTAGAAGTACTTGCCATGAGCTCAGAATCATTTGTTTCGGTATATGTGCTTATTTTCTTCTGTCTTACATCAGCTGTTTCAGTTTTTTAGATATTTATGTTAAGCCCCGCTATGTTTTTGAATATCGCGTTCTTTTTCCAGTTTCCGTTTCCGATATTCGGCACCTGATAGTTTTTTTCTTTTATCGGACATTATATCTATTTGAATATTAAAACTGTTTTAAATAAACTGCTCACTGAACTGACTGGGAATCCCGAGACAGTGTAAATCACGTGATCTCTGGTAAAAAAAAAAAACCGTCGGTTGAGCCGGCCCTGTAATTAGTGTTAGCTTTACGTTTTTTCTCTTTGCTTGTTCAGTCACTTTCTTTCACGGTGCTTCGTTGTCATCTTGTTTCTTTATTTGTCATTGTGTATGTTATATTTGCTGTTCTCTCATCAGTTCGTTAACTGCAGGCTTCCTTACGTCATCTATTTAACTTTAACAATTTCTTACTCTTTGGGTATTATTTCTCTTCCTGTTTGTTAAAATGATTCTTTAAGAAGAATTTTTCAGTAACCAAATATACAGCGTATATATAAGTATATAAACCAATAAAACGGCATTGAATCAGTTCTACAAATTAACGGTTCACATGAAACAAGGGACGTTTCGGGTTTTACCCTTCGTCAGCCACAGTTACAAACAGGTGACAAGGACAAGAATTACATATAGGTACTACAAAAACATACGATGATGAGAAACATACACCAAATGAGCGATACAAGCAGATGGAAAAAGTAAACAACAACAGTGATGAGCGAAAAAAGAACAATAAAATGCAAGAAAATCGTAAAACCTGAAAGAAATACCGAAACAAGAAAGTAAATAATCAACAAAAATAAAAAAAGAGAATGAACAAAACTTTGGAACAAGTAAAAGGTCACTTAGCTAGATCCGTAGATGCTTGGAATTGAACACTGAGGTACCTTGTCCAAGAAATCCTATTAATTATTACAAATATAAGCGTACTTTTTGCTAAAGCATTATTTTGATTTATCACAGTAGCTCTACATTTTTACCCTAATTCTGTATCCGATTTTAACAGTTATGCAGGTAGTTTGATTTTCCAAATTATTTTGACTGCTTTCTTTAAATTTATTTTCCCCCCCTCCCTCCTTTTCAATCCGCACCCCCCCCCAATCCCATATACACACACCTGTACGTAATCACCATCACAGTCAGCTCCAGGCCTTGTTTTTAGTTGATAATAATGTATTTCTAAATTTTTTTATTGATACGCAATCAATTTGGTTACACATATCATTATCTGGGATTCATACAAGCTTGACTTTCGAAGAGGCAAAAAGTCTTATCAGAATCAGGTACAATGACAAATGGGGTGCAGAGCATCTAGGCCACACACACAAAATGATGCATATTACCAGCTCAACAGAAGAGAACTAGTGATAGTCTTCAGACTTCGCTCAGGTCATCACAGATTGGTGTGGTGAAGTGGGATGTTATAAATATTTATAGGGGACTTAGTGTACTGACTGAGATCAGCTGTGAAGGTATATATATCTAATAAGAGTAGTGTATTATATATAACCTTACTTGCTGCCACATATGTATACCTCAGTCAGAATTATTCTGGAATAGTGTGATGACTACGTTATATGTCTAGGGTATGTGTATGATGAAGTGTAAGTCAAAACAACAACAGACAGATAAACAATTTAATTTATTCCACTACACTTGACAACACTGTGACACTCACATACATAAAACACTCTACAAGGATATCTTAAAGGAGTCACTGATAACTTTTCAAATAACAATATGTATTCATTGCTGTCATGAATGAATATGTGTCCTGATTCAAATACAAAGGGAACCAGGAATCACAATCAATTTTAATTACAAGTTATATGTACAGAATTTATCAATATGAATATTGTAGTGACATATATTATTAAAAGTATCCTATGTGTGTCAGTTGTGTAGTAGTAATATGAGGTAATACTGGTTTTGTTTTGTTCAAGCTCTGTTGGTATTTGTCATCATGACTTCAATAGTTTGTTTCTATGGGAACTAGTATTGGAGATGTTCTCAGTTCCTGGTATTAAAACAATTTACTTCCCCTCTTAAGTTTATGTTACAATGTTATTTTAAGATGGGGGTACATAATGTTGAGCTCAGCTGGCCACATCAGCTTATCTTGCGTGATGGCGGCAGGAATAGACTCCTCTGCTCGATTTCTCCCCTGGGCTCTGGAGACACCTCACTGATAGCTAAATGGACCAAGGAGTATGCTGTCCGACTCTGGATTTCAGCAAAGCTCTGACCAGGTGCTGCTCAATAACGTCAAGACCACGGTCCCTGAAAACAAGAAGGATGTACCTTCTACGTCATAACCAACTTATACTCTCTTTCTACACTGATCACAATACATCACAAACATTGAGTTCAGAGCGTTAGGCCAACTGTCAGCTTCATCTGAAATACTTTATACCAGTATTAACCTCCTTAATGGTTACTACGCCTCTGCACTTCCAGCATTATTTCTGTCTAATCAATAATCTAGGTGTCTGTGTACTGTTTGGCCATTCCAGGCAGTTTTACTTTCCTCCGACACCTTCTGTTCAGGCTGGAGCATTATAGGCTTTACATCATGTTTGCTACTGAACTACACATATATACAGGCATAAATTAACAATTCACATTTAATTTTCATTAAAAGATACTGAATGTTTCAAGCTTACCACAATTCATGGAAATAAACACAGATACGTTGACTAGCAATGAATTCTGGCACAAATACTGGCACAAATTCCCATCTGCTTATGTTCCAGGCTTTTATTTAGCAAAAATATGAGCTGGCTTCAACGCACTGTTGCTTCATCAAGCTTATTTGAACTAGTGGTCTCGAACTAACGCTCCTAAGTGATTATATCAGCGAGTCTGGCCAATGGAGCCACGTTTCGACAAGTGTTTGAAAAAATTTTAACTTCCTACGTCTCCCCTAACAACCAAGGATAGCATTTATAGTCCGACTAATCGTGTTTAGCCTTACATATCATTCCAGCCAATCAGTTCAAATGTAACTTGTGGCCCATTTCCCGTACAATGGTGGTTTAAAAAATCTACCACTGAGCGATTCTGATTTTGGGTGTTGTCTGACAGCACCATCATTTTATTTTGGCTATAACTTGTTAATTCCTAGACTATTTGCATAACACTTAACATATTCTTTGTCATCAAGCCCTAAGGAACCCAATTATACAATTTTAAAAGAGCTAAGTGGCTGCGTTCAAAATATGCAATTTCTTCTACCTCCTGTTTCGAAGATGTGCTGTCTGGGTACTGTAATGTTTTCAAACGTAAACCCATCTATTGTCATCTTTCCTAATAAGAGTTTTTCAGGATTTAAAAACCTAACTCTGGGAAGGTTAGTGTTTTTATCACTGTCCGTCTGAAAAAAGTTAGTGCATGTGGCCTTACACGCGTGATAGTAGTAATTGTGTATCGCGCGACGCGTGTTGCATGCGTTCCTGATTTTCAGCCCTCCCTCTCTCTTTCTATTTGAGTCCATCTGTTCGTTCGTTTTTGTAACGTAGTATAATTAATGTTAGGATTAATTTAGGTCATTACGCAGTGTGCCTCTCAATGTTTTTCTTAGAAATGCAATACCCGTTTTAATGTGTTTTGGAAACGCTTGTATTTATGCAGTGGCTTATATTTAACGTGGAAACGTTCCAATTAGCAGACGAAGCATAAAACAAAGGGGATTTCGAGTACTGTCATTGGGACATCACTGTTCTTTACCATTCTTCTTCCTTTTATTAAATTTATTTGTTTAGGCTTTACATTTACCTTTTAATTTATATATGTGGATTAGAATATTTCACGACACCTCCCCTCTTAAAACAGATATCCCATGTCAGTCCTTTATTCTATATACACATAGATAAATGTAAGTCAACTTGACTTTACTCTGCTGTGGTGCTATCATGGTTTTATGTAGTTGGGTCCATTCAGAGTAGGCACTACTCATGAAATCTTCCTCAGACTTCTACAACCAATAATATATTTCGGTTATGTTACTGAACAGCCGCAAGTGTGAGTGCTTGTCTTAATGCTGCTTCGCAACCCGTATTCACCATTTCTCTTCTCTGAGTCTGCGCAATGACATGTCCAGAGAACATTATATTTCCCTCAAAATGTACGTTATGAGGAGATAACATATACCTGGTGATAGCAGAGTTTTCGTAGTGGATCCCATAATCTTCTTATTATCCTGTATGAAACATTCGGAATATCCTCAATCAAAGAGGCAACTCAGGGATTCATTACGTTCCTCCTAAATGTTTACATCCAACAATTTTCTCATCATTCTAGAGAAGACACTAGGCGCATTCTTCAATCCAAATGGCAATCTATTAAACTCATAGTGTCCTTCTGAGGTACTAAAAGCTAGGTATGGTCTAACCTCAGGCTTTACTGGAATCTGATAGTATCCTTTACTCAGATCCACTTTTGAGAAATATTTAGCTTTATTTAGTCTGGCAAACTGCTGATTTGTATCCGGCAATGGATCCACCTGTCCTTCTGTAATAGCATTCAGTCTCCTGTAATCTATACAGAGTCTATGTTCTCCAGAGGGCTTCCTTAAGAGTACAACACCGGAACTATACGAAGATTCACTGTGTGAAATAATTCCTTCCTTCAATAGATAGTCTATCTCTTCCTTCAAAGCTTTCTCCTTAGCAAACGGAATCGAATATGGTTTCATACAGACAGGTGTGGGGTCTATCAGTTTCATATCATATTCCAATGGGTTTGTATGCCCTGGTCGGTCTGTTAACACCTCTGCATGATTATTTAGAACCTGTTGCACTCTCTCTTTCTGAGTTTTCGTTAAATGTGTACTGATTTTCACCTGTGCTGCTGTCTCACAGGGGTGTAATGGATATTCAAATGATGAAAGTGGTTCCTTTTTCATCTCCATGGCGATGGACAAGGTCAACAAGTGTGTCTCTTCCTGATGTTCTCTTTCCAAATATTTCTTCAGGAGATTCACATGATAGATTTTTTCTTTCCCCTTCTTATCTATCTTATAATTTGTTCTAGACACCTTCTCTAGAACTGTATATGGACCTTGCCATCCAATCTGTAACTTATTCTGACTCCCGGGCAAAAGAAGCAGTACTTTCTCTCCCACAGCCAAATTTCTGTCTTTCGCCTTCCTGTTATAATAGGCAGCATGTTTCTTCCTGGCTTGTTTCAAATTTTCATTGGCAAGTTTCCAGCCAGTTTTTAAACGAGTGGTCAGCTCATTCACATATTGGTATGAAGATGTAATGTTTTCCTCTGCCTTTTCATCAGTCCACGTTCTTAACAAAGCTACATATGGACCTTTAATTTTGTGGACCTATTTGTCCATGCACCGGTATGGTCTCTTCCACTCGAAGCTCTATAGTGATGATTTTTCCTCCCAGAATTATCATGCACAAAACGACCGCTACCAATTTTTCTCTTGGGGCTGTCTCCCCACTTAAAATTCTTGATGAGAGATTTCCTCCCTACATCCTCTTCCTCCAGTTTGTTTAAGTCCGATTGAGGGATTGTCGGCTTATCCTGGGGTAAGACATCTTTTTGCACTCTCCGCATAGTGGCCATTGTAAAACAGTTAAGTGAAGCTTGTCCGTGAAAAGGGGCTTCCCATTCCATTTGGTCCACTTTATCAAATCTATCTTTCTTTTTATTATCAGGCCTAATTTTGCCCCGAGGCGTGTCCAGGTCCTGATCCATGTTCCCACTTGTGGGTGTTCCCTCATGTGCTATGCTACACCTTTCTACAAAATTCTCAATGTCCCATCTTGCTTTGGGCCAATAATAATTGTGAGCCACCTTTTGAATGATGGTACCTATCTTCTCATGGTCCCCATCTGGTTTCACATGTAGGCTCCTTATTAATTCTGTCCTGTATCTTTTAGGAAGTACCAGCTGTCCCTGACCTTTGGATCTAGCTCCAGTCTTCCTATACATCAACTTGTTTTTCATGTAAAAATCTCCCTTGCCTGGAGTTGTATGACAAGTTGACAATTTTCTGAAACAAGGCTTGAGTGTTTTATCCCCAGCCTGTGCCTTCCTCATCTCTTCTGGAGTGGTATCTAACATAATATCCTCCTCCTGTCTTGAGGTCGACCTGACCTGAAGGGTTGCCATATACACAGGTTTCCTTCTGCAACGGTCAGTGTCATGATTGTCCATCTGACAATTTTTACACCACCTTTTTCCTTGGTTGAAAGATTTTCTTTCATCATATTTCCTTTCATCGAATTGTGGGAATTTATTTTTATTTTCATACCGTGGCCTATCAAATTGGTGCTTACCTTTGTTTTGATCCCTAGGATCAAATTTATTAAAGTTCTGTGGTGCCCTAAAGTTATCCACTTGGTTCTTTTTATTACCTGTTACTTCTGCTTGAGCTGCTTGATACCTTTCAGCAACATTTAGCAACTCACCCAGCCTCTCTGCACCTTGTTCCATGAGAAACTTTCTCAGGTCTGGAGCCATGGACTCTCTTAATTGCTCTATAAGGACCATTTCCTTAAGATCTTGGGTTTTCCCCAGAGAAGTCCATTTCTCCAAGTATGTCTCTATTCGTGCAGAAAACTGGTGATAGGTTTCACCTGACAGTAGTTTAGCATTCCTAAATTTTTTTCTATAAAATTCTGCATTCTTTTCATATCTTAACAAAAGAGCCTGCTTTAGCATGTCATAATTTTCCTGATCACCTCTGCTCATTTTTGCAAAAACTTCATAAGCTGCCCCACGAAGTCCCTGAGTTAACTTTAAGCTCCACCTTTCTCTCTCTAACCCATACGTGGTAGCTAATAGTTCATACCTATTTAGGTAGCTCTCTATATCATCGTCTTTCTCAACAAAATGATCTAAATGAAAATTCATAGCTGAGGTTGAGGCTCCTTGGCCAGCAGTGGCATCAGAGGCAAAGGGACTGGCACCATTTTCAGGAGCATGGCTCTGAAACTCAAACTCCCTAAGTCGTAACTCATGTTCCCTTTGTAATCTTTTATCTTCTGCTTCCCTTTCTGCAGCTAATTTCTTGTCTTCTCTTTCTGCAGCTAATTTCTTCTCTTCTCTTTCTGCAGCTAATCTTTTGTCTTCTCTTTCTGCTTCCAATTTCTTAGCCTCAGCCTCAATCTGCAACCTCTTAGTCTCAGCCTCAGCCTCAAATTGTAACTTCTTAATTTCCCTTTCAGCCTCTAACTTTCTTTCGGCTTCAAACCTTCTTTCTTCGCGTTCAATAAATTTGTCACATTCCGTAGTGACATAGGCAACCATAACTTGCCCATCTAATCCTAACTCTTTTGCAGTCTGAACAGCAGCAGATCGAAACTTGGCCAGGTCCGCCATTGTCTATCAGGTAAATTTATACAATGTCTAACCAACAATTCAATCTCTAAATATATATCTAATGGACAACACAGGCACCGTGAGCTCAACCTTATTTAATTCCACCCAAGGATACCTTTTAATTCTTATATTCTCTGAAGTGAATTACCCCAATATTTTTAATAGGGAAAGATTCAAAATCCCAAGAGCGAGACCCCAATATATGTGGTGAAGTGGGATGTTATAAATATTTATAGGGGACTTAGTGTACTGACTGAGATCAGCTGTGAAGGTATATATATCTAATAAGAGTAGTGTATTATATATAACCTTACTTGCTGCCACATATGTATACCTCAGTCAGAATTATTCTGGAATAGTGTGATGACTACGTTATATGTCTAGGGTATGTGTATGATGAAGTGTAAGTCAAAACAACAACAGACAGATAAACAATTTAATTTATTCCACTACACTTGACAACACTGTGACACTCACATACATAAAACACTCTACAAGGATATCTTAAAGGAGTCACTGATAACTTTTCAAATAACAATATGTATTCATTGCTGTCATGAATGAATATGTGTCCTGATTCAAATACAAAGGGAACCAGGAATCACAATCAATTTTAATTACAAGTTATATGTACAGAATTTATCAATATGAATATTGTAGTGACATATATTATTAAAAGTATCCTATGTGTGTCAGTTGTGTAGTAGTAATATGAGGTAATACTGGTTTTGTTTTGTTCAAGCTCTGTTGGTATTTGTCATCATGACTTCAATAGTTTGTTTCTATCCTGGTATTAAAACAATTTACTTCCCCTCTTAAGTTTATGTTACAATGTTATTTTAAGATGGGGGTACATAATGTTGAGCTCAGCTGGCCACATCAGCTTATCTTGCGTGATGGCGGCAGGAATAGACTCCTCTGCTCGATTTCTCCCCTGGGCTCTGGAGACACCTCACTGATAGCTAAATGGACCAAGGAGTATGCTGTCCGACTCTGGATTTCAGCAAAGCTCTGACCAGGTGCTGCTCAATAACGTCAAGACCACGGTCCCTGAAAACAAGAAGGATGTACCTTCTACGTCATAACCAACTTATACTCTCTTTCTACACTGATCACAATACATCACAAACATTGAGTTCAGAGCGTTAGGCCAACTGTCAGCTTCATCTGAAATACTTTATACCAGTATTAACCTCCTTAATGGTTACTACGCCTCTGCACTTCCAGCATTATTTCTGTCTAATCAATAATCTAGGTGTCTGTGTACTGTTTGGCCATTCCAGGCAGTTTTACTTTCCTCCGACACCTTCTGTTCAGGCTGGAGCATTATAGGCTTTACATCATGTTTGCTACTGAACTACACATATATACAGGCATAAATTAACAATTCACATTTAATTTTCATTAAAAGATACTGAATGTTTCAAGCTTACCACAATTCATGGAAATAAACACAGATACGTTGACTAGCAATGAATTCTGGCACAAATACTGGCACAAATTCCCATCTGCTTATGTTCCAGGCTTTTATTTAGCAAAAATATGAGCTGGCTTCAACGCACTGTTGCTTCATCAAGCTTATTTGAACTAGTGGTCTCGAACTAACGCTCCTAAGTGATTATATCAGCGAGTCTGGCCAATGGAGCCACGTTTCGACAAGTGTTTGAAAAAATTTTAACTTCCTACGTCTCCCCTAACAACCAAGGATAGCATTTATAGTCCGACTAATCGTGTTTAGCCTTACATATCATTCCAGCCAATCAGTTCAAATGTAACTTGTGGCCCATTTCCCGTACAATGGTGGTTTAAAAAATCTACCACTGAGCGATTCTGATTTTGGGTGTTGTCTGACAGCACCATCATTTTATTTTGGCTATAACTTGTTAATTCCTAGACTATTTGCATAACACTTAACATATTCTTTGTCATCAAGCCCTAAGGAACCCAATTATACAATTTTAAAAGAGCTAAGTGGCTGCGTTCAAAATATGCAATTTCTTCTACCTCCTGTTTCGAAGATGTGCTGTCTGGGTACTGTAATGTTTTCAAACGTAAACCCATCTATTGTCATCTTTCCTAATAAGAGTTTTTCAGGATTTAAAAACCTAACTCTGGGAAGGTTAGTGTTTTTATCACTGTCCGTCTGAAAAAAGTTAGTGCATGTGGCCTTACACGCGTGATAGTAGTAATTGTGTATCGCGCGACGCGTGTTGCATGCGTTCCTGATTTTCAGCCCTCCCTCTCTCTTTCTATTTGAGTCCATCTGTTCGTTCGTTTTTGTAACGTAGTATAATTAATGTTAGGATTAATTTAGGTCATTACGCAGTGTGCCTCTCAATGTTTTTCTTAGAAATGCAATACCCGTTTTAATGTGTTTTGGAAACGCTTGTATTTATGCAGTGGCTTATATTTAACGTGGAAACGTTCCAATTAGCAGACGAAGCATAAAACAAAGGGGATTTCGAGTACTGTCATTGTGACAGCACTGTTCTTTACCATTCTTCTTCCTTTTATTAAATTTATTTGTTTAGGCTTTACATTTACCTTTTAATTTATATATGTGGATTAGAATATTTCACGACAATTGGGATACCATTTATTCAACAAGTTAAAGATAGGAACTACCGATGAGTGTAACTGTGGCACTGATAAAATGACTGCTGAACATCTGCTTCAAATATGCCCAACATATGAGCAACAGAGAAAGCGCATATGACCGTCACAAGTACCATTCATGGAAAACCTCTATGGCGATAGAAATAGCCTCAAGATGACCATTGCTGTCTTTGAAAATATTCAAGCTGACGTCTGAGAGGTTACGAAGAATAAGAAGAAAAAGAACATGGGATTCTTTGTGTCCAAAGACCTCTAGGTTGTTATTTGAACTAGCGTTTTTCAATGACAGTATTACGCATTAAAAACAAATATCTTCGCTTCTTTGTTACTTCGAATCGGTAAGTGCCAACGTCATAAATTTTCTCTTTCCATAAGGTGCAAAAGGTAAAAAGATGAATGAAATGATGTTGCACAATTAATTATTCAACTGTCTGGAATGTGTTTATATATATATATATATATATATATATATTTTTTTTGCAACTAGTTGCAAGCTGGCAATGGAATTTTGGAAGCTGCTACTGCTTGTGGTGGTGGTGGCTGACTCTTGTTGCATCATGGTGCACGGATTTGGCGAGGTTGAAAGGGAATCAGTTCTGGACTATCACAATACTAAACGCAGCGAGGAAAAAGGTTGTTGCGTGAACGCATTGGTTAGTAGCAAGTTCGTTTATGTGCGTACATTTGTGTGTGTGTGTGTGTGTGCAAATTTATATGTACCTAGAGCGAGATATGCTATTCGAGTTAATGTGTGTGTTTATTTCGTGTATTGTATAGTTATATGAAACATCATCATCATCACCATTATCATCATCATCGACATCATCATCGTCATCACCAACATCACTATCATCATCCTCAACCTCACCATTATCAACATCAACATGACCTTCATCACCATCATAATCATCATCATCTTCACCACCTTCACGATCATCATTATCAACACCACTATCATCATAAACTTTGTCATCATTATCACCATCATTATCATAAAAAATCATCAACGTCATCATCACCACCAGCATCATCATCACCACCATTATCATCATTATCCCTATCATCCTAAAAATCATCACCATCATCATCATCATAAAAAATCACTATCATCATCATCATCATCATCATCATCATCATCATCATCATCATCATCATCATCATCATCATCATCATCATCATCATCATCATCATCATCATCATCATCATCATCATCATCATCATCATCATCATCATCATCATCATCATCATCATCATCATCATCATCATCATCATCATCATCATCATCATCATCATCATCATCATCATCATCATCATCATCATCATCATCATCATCATCATCATCATCATCATCATCATCATCATCATCATCATCATCATCATCATCATCATCATCATCATCACCGTCATCATCATCACTATCATCACCATCACCACCATCATCATCCCTACCACCATTACCATCATCATCACCTTAATCACCATCATCATCATAATTACCATCATCATCATTATCATCTCCATCAAAAAGCACTATCATCACCATCATCATCACCATCATCCCCATCATCATAATCATCATCATCATCATCACCACCATTATCTTTACCATCATCCTCATCACCACCATTATCATCACCATCATCATCATCACTATCATCACCATCACCACCATCACTACCACCATCACCATAATCACCATCATTATCATCACTATCTAAAATCACTATCATCAGCATCACCATCATTATCATAACCACCGTACCCATCATCATCATCATTACCATCATCATCATCATCATCATCATCATCATTACCATCATCGTCATCATCACCACCATAATTTTCTTCACCATCATTCCCATCACGACCACAATCACCATCATCATCATCATTATCACCATTATTACCATCATCATCATCACCATCATGACCATAATCACCATCACCATCATCATAATCACCATCACCATCATTATCACTATCATCACCATCATCATCATCATCATCATAATCACCATCATCATCATTATCATTACCACCACCTTCATCACCATCATCATCATCAAAAAATCACTATAATCACCGTCATCATCATCACCATTACCTTCTTTATCATCATCACCATCATTATCATAATTATCATCCCCATCATCATCACCAGCATCATCACCATCATCAGTACCATCATCATTATCACCATCATATCATCACCATTGTAGCGAAAGGTTTTTCTAGTGTGATGATGGTGGTAGAGAAGAAGTAGAATTTCTCTTCAGAAAGTATGAAGTCCCAGTGCCAGAGAAGTACACTGGTATCACAATTGAGTTACGGCTGTGAATACTCTGAGCTGGACAATAGATTTAGGCTTCATAAGTATACTGCGCCACTTTCGCTATGGTAACTGTTGCGGCTGGGGATTGTATTTTAGCGTTTATTAGGCGAGAGGGTTATTTTTATATCTGATTGCAGATAACTTGCACACTGACTCATATCAGGTGCAGTAAGGGATATGGCATACAGTCCCCGAAACACAATCTTAAACTGCAGCAAAGGCCAGGTTGGACGTTTTGACAACACATCTAATAACAGCTCGAAGCTCCAATTAATTCATAGATGAATATGCTCATAGGATAATGGCATTAACTAGCCAGTCTCTAACGTCGCCTATACAGTCTGCTACTGACACAATGTCCTCGACATCTTCAAGCAGATTGTCCTCGACATCTTCAAGCAGATTTATTTAAAGTTCACAACTCACTTGTATAATATTCAGCATTCCATTCTCACAATAATATAGCATCGACCCACTGAGGTATATGGGCAATTTAGAGGTCGAACACTTTAAGAATAAATTAAAACATCTAGGAGCTTGACACATGTGCGTCCGTCCAGCTTGAAATACACACAGAAAAGGCCCAGAATGATCTTTCACGTCTGCCAACTTAGACCGTAGACTTTTGCTACTATGCCCCAAAAGGCAATGACGTACTTCCGGGTAACCCATGGATACAGTACATCAACAACATGGTCCCTTCTTCTTTGATCCTTAGCCGCCGACCGTCAAAGCAGTCAGTGGCCATCACGCCAAGTGGCGTCTTGTAGGGCAATAACAAATTGATTCCACTTTGCTCGGTCGGCGGCCATCCTTCGACAGGTCACTAATCGAGCCTTATTTAATATCGGCAGATATGTTATGGGTTTTACTCATAACAGTAACCCTATGTGATAATGCAATTAAATTAGAAAAAGTAACTCAAAATTTAACAGTTAAAAATTTACCAAGTCACATGAGTACAATTTCATAATTTATTATGTACATCTATCTAGCTTTGTAATGAGAAATGGGTGTTGGAAGATGGTAAAATGTATGATTGTTTATATTTACAAAGTAAAATAAATAATAGTAAAAAGTCTTGGATGTATCTTCCAATGAAATTATAAAGTCTGTCACAGTAGTTTTGGTATCTCTTGCTATCTAGTCTCTAGCTTTTCCCATCATTGACAATCGCTATTAAACGCTCACAGTGTTTGTAGGATTTGATTCACGTAAACTCAACTTGCATCACGCCACGTCTGTTTGAGGTTTCTGAGACACACTGGTGATCAAGAAGACTTTCCTTCAGCCCACCCTATAACTACGGGGGGCTAAGGTGTTGCAGATTGTTTGATCACTAGGCTCCAGTTAGCAGGATCAAAGGTCCTCAAGTCTTTATTTGATACTTGATCACGAACTCGATCCGACACTCGATCATGAGCTCGATCAGCAACGATCATAAAACCTGGAACAAAAGGTAATAGGTGGCTATGGTGTTCCAACAAGCTCACCCACCACTGATGTTCATGAGGCGACCATGTTTTCAGTGTTTGTATATAAATGAATGTTTCATGGTAGTATGTTACAGAGATAGCATGATAAGATAGTGTCCACTGTGCAGAAGATAACAAAATACATAAATAAATCACATGTTATGTTACATGGGTAAGATATAACCTTTGCCTTCCACTTATGGATGCCAAGTCCCTTATGTACTTGCTGGTATGTCGTAAGCTTCCAGGCAAGAACAAGACATGATGCATCTGGTTAACCAATTAATTGTTATGCTTCCTGACAATGCCGGCGGAGGTTATCTCTGGTTAGCGTCGCTGGCTTCCTGTATACCCTTTTATTATGTCTAATACAATCAAACCGTAAACAAAATCTGAAATACAATGATATTAGTCACACATATATCTTTAATAAACTTACATACCCTCTAGGATTAATAAGCGCACGGTGAGGCTGTATTTGCTGAAGTATATCTGCCCTGCATGAAGCGTGAAAAAAACATTTCTTGCAGATACTGTCTTCCAGTCGCTCACTCTGGCGTCTGGATTGTGTGTGTGTGATTTTAAACAGGCCTTATATTTGGGCGACTCTCCCGTACGAGAAAGCACCGTCTTGCGTCCGCTTAGATTTTCTTTAAATCTCTTGGTTTGATGCGATTTTTGTGCACCTTCTGTACTTGTTTTCTCTTCTTTTCACTACATACTTATATCTTTCCTTTCCTCCTAGGTATCCTTTCATTTTCCCCATAGGAAGCGTTCATTCTATCCAAGTTTTATCGAAATCCGTTGAGGTATGTATTTATAATACATTTTTAAAGATCATAAGCTAACTATTAGCAGATGTGATGACTATGAAAAATATTAATTATTTTAAAAACTTCTTACATTTGAATAATATCCTTTTGGAAATCACTCATACTCTATCTCCTTATATGCATTATTACAGTTTAAATGTCACTCCAGCAAGCTTGCTCTTGTAGCTTTAGATTTTCTTTCCTGCCAATGCAAATTTTTAAGGTCGGCTATTGTTGCTGTTGTTTTTGACGGAGTCATATAGGTAAATCTATTTAATACTTTTGTCGTTTTTGACGGAGTCATATAGGTAAATCTATTTAATACTTTTGTTGTAAAACTTTGTTGGTCAAAGTTGGATAATTGGGTATCAACTTCTATAACAGGTTGTTTAAAGGGTTATCTTCTCTTTCTTTCAATCGTTGCCGTTGATCTGTCTTAACGATGCTCAGTTTTATGCTGTCTAGGCATGCGCAGGTTCTGGGCGCGAACTGAGGAAACTTCCGTGAGGGAGGTTGTGTTTTTTGTGGGCTGTGGGACATGATGTCCGTTGTGATTTCCTCTAGATCATCGTAGGGATTGGAAAGTTTTCGATATGACTGAAATGTCAATGTTTTCCCCAGTGATTCGTTGTTCGTCAAGAGTGACGACATTCATTAAGTGTGTATCCGGAAGATTCTGTAAAAGGTAAATGATATTCGTATTAATATGCCTTTGGCTGCAGAACATTTGAAGTTACCTATCTGCGAGTGAAGCTCGCAGATCTTGAGAGACAGAATTCCTTCTTTCCTTCTTGTTCTAGCCAAATGAGACTGTGTGTTTTCTTGAACAGAAGCCTAATGATGATGATAAATTATTGTGGACGCCGCAGGTTGGCGGTATATATATATATATATATATATATATATATATATATATATATATATATATATATATATATGTTTAGCATGGTTTGATCGTGCCCGCTAACAAAGGATACACAGCTGTCTACATATTGAGGCCCTGTATTACGGCCAATATTTTTCAGCAAGAGGAAATATATCTGGCGGGCTATGCCAGTTGAATAACAGCCTTATGTATTATTGCTACGCAATTTAGGAGCTCGTTTGTTGGACGACAGAGCTAATTAAGTACCTGACTCGCTGAGTCAATGGTACGGAAGCTACATTACATATTGTAACATTAGGACAGACGATGTTTGGGTATGTCCTAGTTGATGTATGATGCAAGCCTTTGATTACCAGACATTTAACAGTCATTTATTATCTATGTGAAGTCCTTGATCTCGTCGATTTGACTGTCCTGTTGATGCTACTATCAGTTTCATAAATAAATGTTTGAAACGTGCCAGCAGTCTTCAATTCATCATTGACTACTGCATGTGAGTGTATGGGTGCATTATTGACTTTACTAAGAGCCTCAAGCATTCGTGTTCTCGTCTACACCCACACTCAGCACATCATAATACCAATACCACATATCTACAACATGTACGCTGTTTACTGTGAGTGATCATAGTACCCCTGGCAGTGCCTCACTCTGGTGGCCGCTACATTCCTGGCCGTTACATTTGTGGTGACCTACATCGACACCGCAACATTACACAGTCCAGGTGATAAACGACACGTTCACTCTGCCAGCTTTCACATCACGCATAAACAGTGCGTTACATTTATGGTTGACCAGATTTGTGGGTTTTCTACATTTTCAAGACAGTGGTAAATAGGTCAACAACTGGGCTGATTCACGTAAACACTGGCGTTGGCATTTTTGTGTTACTGCTACATGGACCACAACTGCTACGGAATTGAAGTGACATTGTTATACATTTTTGGAGTTCTACAAAAGATGTCAATATATCTGGGCTATCTAGTCACATCATTACCTGTCGACCTAAGATTGTAAACAGTACCGCTGGTTGTTTACACTACATTCTGAGCTATCAAGTCACATCGTTACCTGTCAACCTAAGATCGTAAACAGTACCGCTGGTTGTTTACACTACATTCTACAAACATATCGACGTTGGATCTGCTAGTCTCAACTGGTGTCGAGTATGATGTTTGTAGCTACACTTTGGAGACCACTGCCTGTTATGAAGTTACGGTGACCTTCAACGGGGGATCGTCTACCATTGTTGTTGACAGTAGTACCGCATTATACTGCATTTTGCGGCTATTGGGGATTGTGCTAAAAGATAAGTGGCCTGTTTTAGTGTGTAAACTGTGCCTTTATTTTGTGTAAAGCTGAGCCTTCCTCTAAACACATTCTACATATTGTGTATTTATATATGCCATGCATGTTTTGTGTATACATGTTTTGTTTACATGTTTATTTAGTGTGTATTTCTGCGGGCTGGTTGGGTAGGAGACTCCGATAGAAGATACCACGTGATAGAGGTTCTATCGTGAGCGTTTTCTGTAGGATTACACATAATTCCCCAGTGGAAATTGCGAGCGACCTGTGTTGCTACTTTTCAGTTTTTTTTTCCTTCGCTGTGACGAGATGTGTTAGTGTTGTTTTCGTTATTTTTTACATTCTTTGATTTGTTTTGTTTGTATCTGTTCGTCTTTCTTTCCTTTCATTTATTTCTACACACCCTTATGTTTATACACTGTGGTGTCATTTTTTTTGTTTACGTATCGCAGTTATCATCACATGCTTTGTGATTATTTTTTCCTTAGTTTCGCCTTAAAATTTTTTGACTTCTGCGAATGTTTTCGTTTGTTTATATGCTTGTCTTTGTTAACTGATATTATATACATTGTTGTCATACAGTCTATAGATATACTTGATCTTTGACTATTAGTATTAATATCATACACTTTTCAGATAAAGGTTACTTATAATGATAATATTATAGAGAAACAAGGTAACTATACAAGGTCTTTGACTAAGACATGTCTCTCAAAGAGAGGGAAATAAAGTGAAGTGAGTATACAAGTCTAATATTACAGACTTGTCTCCCATCAAAGTGGGATAAGGTAATTTATTTAATTTTTCAGGTCTGATCTCACATAGTTAGACATAATGTCTACACTAGACTTCTTTATTGAACAAGGGAAATCCCTTGGTAAGTCTGGTAAAGAATTAGAAGAATACTCGACTGCTCTCTTTACCAAAGCACTGAAGTCTGAAGAAAAGAGACAAAAAGAGGAAAATAAAAGATTGGACAGAGAAGCTGAACAAAAGAAGATAGATGCTGAGAATTTAAGATTGCAGATGCAGGCAGATGAAAGGAAATTCCAGATGGAAATGGAAAAACAAAAAAGGGAAGCTGATGCTGATGAGAGAAAATTTCAAGCTGCTGCTAAGGAGAGAAGATTTCAAGCTGCTGCTGAGGAGAAAAAACTTCAAGCTCAAGCTGCTGCTGAGGAGAAAAAAACTTCAAGCTCAAGCTGCTGCTGAAGAGAGAAAATTTCAAGCTACTGCTGAGGAGAGAAAATTTCAAGCTGCTGCTGAAGAGAGAAAAGCAAAAATGGAACATGATGAAAGACTCGCAGTTTTGGAGATAGAGAAATTGAAATTGATGAATGCGGGTGCTCATCAAGCAACTTCGGATACGACAAAGGAGAAGTCTAATAAGATCAAATTACATCATTTCAATCCTTTAAAGGACGATATAACGGATTATCTTGATAGATTCGAATTTTTATGCGATACGCATAAAATAAAAAAAAGGAAAAAATATGTCGAACAACTGATGGAATTTTTTTCAGGTAAACCAGTAACTACTCTTATGACAATAGAGGAACATGATAGAACTAACTATGATGTTGTCAGAGCAGCATCGCTTAAAAGATATAAACTAAAAGAAGAAGATTATCGTCTTCGTCTTAAGACAATGTTGCCAGAAAATGGAGTAGATTTCTCGGACTTTATTATAAAGATACTTCGTACATTCACACGTTGGATTGAGTTGTCTCAGACTGAAAAAAACATATGAAGGCCTAATATACTTATTACTTCGAGACAAAGTTATGTCATCGGTCAACGAATCTTTCCTTGCTTTTCTTCATGAGCGTAAACCTAAAAACATAAAAGACATGGAGGAATATTGTTGCCAGTACGTAACTGCGCATCCCCATGCTACAGTTAGCAATTCTAAAGTGAAAGAAGGGTTGCCAGTTGCTTCGGCAGTACCATATGGCTCTAATTACAATCATAAATTTCAAGGTGCTAAGCAAAGCTTTAATAAGAAGAGTAATCAGAATTACACTCAATATCAAAACAATCCATCACACAATGGGTTTTCTTCAAAGAAATGGAGATGAGCTGATAGTCCTCGTAATGTTGGGTCTAATAATTATAGACACTTTCGCAAAGGTTATCACAATAGAAGCTATCCGAGTATTTCTTCTCGAGATAATTATCCTCGCCGTCAAGAATATTACGATGATGGTTATAGAAACTGTGATGCAAACCAGAATAATGGTTATGATGGGCAATATAATGATAATTACAGGGGAAATAATAATCGCGGCAGACCTAGACATAACAAAAGAAAATCTTATCGTCAGGCAAACGCTGCACAACATGAGTCTCAGGAAGCCTGTAGTCAGGTGAACGATAGTAGAAACTCTAATGCTATCACTGGCTCTGCTTTCGATTTTGGGAGAGCAGCTAAGTGCCCCCAATGCTCAACATTGTTCGAGCCATCTACAGTATCTACCCTAATTTGTGGTCACCCTCTTCCCGCTCTTCCTGCTACAGTTGCGCATGACGGGAAAGGATCTCTTATTTTACATAGAGGTCTAGTGAATAATAATCCTGTCTCAGTACTTTTTGATTTTGGATGTACTACTATTGGGGTTAGGCAATCGCTCATAGATCCTTGCTGTGCCACGGAAAAGGTGGTTAAGTGTGTGACATTTGGTGGAACTTTGGAGATATATCTTACTGCTATCATCCACATGGATACTCCATTCTTTACAGGAGATGTCCACGCGTGTCTTCTTCCTAATCCTATTGCGGATCTTATAATCGGTCGTATTCACGGGGTTAAGGAATGTACCCCGCAGCAAATTGCTGCTTGGGAGAAACAGAATATCCAAACAGCCAATGTGGTTGTAACAAGAGCACAAGCTCTTATTCCTTCAACTTCATCTAATGATAGTAATGAAGTTTGTAGCCAAGATGATCACTTGGTGATTTCACATGACTCGTTTGTGAAACTACAAGAAGAAGACTCTTCTCTAATTAAATACTTTCTTCTCGCAAAAAACGGTGATCCGAATCAAAATACAATTCCCAAATCGTATATCACTATGAAGAATGGTATATTAGTACGTATGGTATAACACTCAGACAAATCTATGCACTCTCAAATTCTTGTGCCCAAAAGTATGAGAGCCTTAATTCTTCAACATGCACACGATTCTCAGTGTGCTGGACACATGGGTTTTTCTCGCACTAAGTCGAGAGTTCTAGCGGCTTTCTTTTGGCCATTCGTAAACAAAGACATACGAATTTATTGCCGATCTTGTAAGATTTGTCAAGAAGTCAAATCTAGAGGTCCACGACATGCTGCACTTATCCAGACTGCAGACATTCCCATTCGACCATTCCAGAAGATGGCAATAGATATTATTGGCCCCTTTAAGATTAAGTCTACCAGAGGACATCAATTCATCCTAACATGCGTCGACAGGTGCACACGTTGGCCAGAGGCTATACCTCTAAAGAGCATATCTACTGCCGATATCGCAGACGCTCTTTAGCTAATATTTTCTCGTTTGGGTTTTCCCAGAGAAATATTGTCAGACCATGGTACTCAATTGATATCAGACACTATGTCGCAGGTGATGTCTATCCTAGATATTAAAAGGTCTCTCAGTAGTATTTATCACCCAATGTCTAATGGGTTGGTTGAACGTCTTAATAGAACACTTAAGAACTTACTTGGCAAGATTATTGAGGATCATCCTCAGGATTGGGACAGGGTTTTACCCGCGGCTCTCTTTGCCTATAGAGAGGTCCCCAACGAACATACAGGGTTTTCTCCCTTTCAACTTGTTTTTGGCGTGCAACCGCGCGGTCCTATGTCCTTGCTACACGATTTGATAACTGCCGATAATATTGACGATGCCACTCAATCTTCATATGAGTATGTCATTGCTCTCAGGCATAAGATTATCGAAGCATGCAAGTTAGCGACTTCATCCTCCGAATTTGACAAAGAAAAGGCGAGGCAATTCGCTAATAAGAAGAGACGCCTACGTCAACTTTATCCTGGAGACAAAGCGTTTGTCTTACTTCCTTCGAGGGAGAACAGACTTCTCATTGCATGGAAAGGTCCATATAAAATAGTCTAAAAAATTTCCGATGTCGACTATGTTGTCGATATTGAGGGAAGGCATAAAACCTTCCATATAAATATGCTTACGGAATTTATTGAACGACCAGACTATTTGCAGCCTATTTTCCAGGCGACGGACGATTCTCTAGTCCAACATGGTCATATCTCATCCTTGTCGGTTATACAGGAGGAGGAAACTACGTTTTCAGATGTTAATCCACCTCTTCCTATGATTCCACTCAATTCTACGGAATCATGGAGAAACGTTTCGGTTTCTTCTAATTTGTCTTTTGAGGAACAGCGTCAAGTATCTTCTTTGCTACAATCATTTCAGGATGTCCTTACCGATATTCCTGGACACACACATATTATCAAACATGACATCATACTTACTGATCATAATCCGATCAGAGTAAGACCATATCCTATCCCTATTCATTTCCAAGCACAAGTCGAGAAAGAATTGGATGAAATGATACAATTGAAAATAATTGAACCGTCCACTTCAGCATACTCTTCGTCCATGGTTATTGTTCGAAAGAAAGACAATAACATACGTCTTTGCGTCGATTATCGCAAATTGAACCAAGTTACGAAGTTTGATGCTGAACCTATGCCTTTATTGGAAGATCTACTTACTAGACTTTCTAAATCGCGATTCTTTACTAAACTTGACTTGTCGAAAGGCTATTGGCAAGTTCCGTTAACTGAACACGCCAAACCTTTCACAGCTTCCTCAACACCTAGGGGTTTATATCAATGGAATTTTATGCCTTTCGGGCTTATGAACGCCCCAGCTACTTTCGTACGCATGATGCGTCGAATTCTCTCATATCGTACAGATGTCATCGCATACTTAGAGGACATCTGTCTTTTCAGCGATACTTGGGAAGAACACTATTCTGGTTTAAATGAGTTACTGTCTACTCTACGCGAGCATAATTTGACTGCAAAACCCTCTAAAGCCTTTGTTGGGTTTAGTGAAATCTCTTTCCTAGGTAATCGTGTTGGTCATGGTCTATTGAAGACAGATGACCAAAACATTTCTAAGATATTAAATATCTCCGTTCCTAAAACAAAAAAGCAAGCGCGTAGTCTCTTGGGATTAATACAATTCTACGGAAGATTCATTAAGAATCTGTCCTCCATTATGGCACCTCTTTCAACTTTATTGAAAAAAGGTTCTCCTAATATGGTGCGCTGGTCCCAAGAATGCCAATCTTCATTGGATCAGATTAAGAATTTGTTCTCATCTCCTCCTATTTTACGACTACCATCGATTGATAAGACTTTTGTCCTTCGTAGTGATGCCTCTTCCACTGGGATCGGGGCGGCATTTATGCAGGAGTATTCAGGAACTCTGCATCCTGTGATGTATATCTCTAGGAAATTGAATGCGGCAGAAAGGAACTATTCGGTTTTAGACCGTGAATTGTTAGCTATGGTCTGGGCCATTCTTAAGCTACAAAGATTCCTTCTAGCCGCGCATTTCATTATGGAAACCGACCAAAAAGCTCTTACAGCTGTGCAGAACAAGGATTTGAAGAGCTCGATATCTACTCGATATGCTATTGCTCTTCAGCCTTTTCATTTCGCGGTGCGGGCTATCCGTGGTTCGGATAATGTGATGGCGGACATATTGTCTAGATGCCCACCTGATTCCACTTAAGTCTTGTGTCCTAGATTTCATGATACATGTCTGTTCATAATATACATTAACACATTTGTTTCACCTTAGATTAGTAAATTGATTGTTTTCTTTATCTATTGCTATCTTTGGTGTAATGTCGAAGGTTGAGTTAACATAAAATAAAGGCCACAAAAAAAAAAAAATAAGAAAAGGAAAAATTTTAAAATGGCCACATATAATATTTAAATAATTTTGTAGTGATTATAGTGCATTATAGCATGTTACTAATTAATGTCATTTATATTGTTCTCAGTGCAAACTAGTACCAAGTATGGAGCGCTTGTGAGAACCATGATGACGCCATACCTTACTTTTGTTCGAAAGATCGCAGCACTTATTTGTATATAATATACTTCTATTGTTAGATAATGTGTAAGGAATTTAACAAATTTGGTCATGTCCATCCATTACATATATTAATGGTATAACATTGTAATTTGTATATTGATATGACTTATTGAGATAGATTGTCATTTGTCATTGCTATGATTATAGTATTGCATAATTGTTTGATAGTTATGTAATTTTTGTTAGTATCGCCAGCAACTGAGGTTTCTTTGATGGTACCTTCCCGAAAATATTTTCTATTATTTGGTGAGATGATTTGATTCTCTCCGGTTGATTCTTTCATTGGCACATTATTCATGTGTCATGAGCTTGTGGTATCTTGCTCATTGATGTATTTAAAAAAAGGGTCATTTTTTTATACGGGGGGTGCGGTAGTCTGTTGCTGTCGTTTTTGACGGAGTCATAATAGGTAAATCTATTTAATACTTTTGTCGTTTTTGACGGAGTCATATAGGTAAATCTATTTAATACTTTTGTTGTAAAACTTTGTTGGTCAAAGTTGGATAATTGGGTATTAACTTCTATGACAGGTTGTTTAAAGGGTTATCTTCTCTTTCTTTCAATCGTTGCCGTTGATCTGTCTTAACGATGCTCAGTTTTATGCTGTCTAGGCATGCGCAGGTTCTGGGCGCGAACTGAGGAAACTTCCGTGAGGGAGGTTGTGTTTTTTGTGGGCTGTGGGACATGATGTCCGTTGTGATTTCCTGTAGATCATCGTGGGGATTGGAAAGTTTTCGATATGACTGAAATGTCAATGTTTTCCCCAGTGATTCGTTGTTCGTCAAGAGTGACGACATTCATTAAGTGTGTATCCGGAAGATTCTGTAAAAGGTAAATGACATTCTTATTAATATGCCTTTGGCTGCAGAACATTTGAAGTTACCTATCTGCGAGTGAAGCTCACAGATCTTGAGAGACAGAATTCCTTCTTTGTTTCTTGTTCTAGCCAAATGAGACTATGTGTTTTCTTGAACAGAAGCCTAATGATGATGATAAATTATTGTGAACGCCGCAGGTTGGCGGTATATATATGTTTAGCATGGTTTGATCGTGCCTGCTAACAAAGGATACATAGCTGTCTACATATTGAGGCCCTGTATTACGGCCAATATTTTTCAGCAAGAGGAAATATATCTGGCGGGCTATGCCAGTTGAATAACAGCCTTATGTATTATTGCTACGCAATTTAGGAGCTCGTTTGTTGGACGACAGAGCTAATTAAGTACCTGACGCGCTGAGTCAATGGTACGGAAGCTACATTACATATTGTAACATTAGGACAGATGATATTTGGGTATGTCCTAGTTGATGTATGATGCAAGCCTTTGATTACCAGACATTTAACAGTCATTTATTATCTATGTGAAGTCCTTGATCTCGTCGATTTGACTTTCCTGTTGATGCTACTATCAGTTTCATAAATAAATGTTTGAAACGTGCCAGCAGTCTTCAATTCATCATTGACTACTGCATGTGAGTGTATGGGTGCATTATTGACTTTACTAAGAGCCTCAAGCATTCGTGTTCTCGTCTACACCCACACTCAGCACATCATAATACCAATACCACATATCTACAACATGTACGCTGTTTACTGTGAATGATCATAGTACCCCTGGCAGTGCCTCACTCTGGTGGCCGCTACATTCCTGGCCGTTACATTTCTGGTGACCTATATCGACACCGCAACATTACACAGTCCAGGTGATAAACGACACGTTCACTCTGCCAGCTTTCACATCACGCATAAACAGTACGTTACAGCCATGTTTCATATATTTGCTCCTTCCTCCACTTTCACAATGCTTAGGCGTCAACTTCAAAGCAAGTCCCGCCAAGCTGTCCCTTCACCCTTATCGCTCTGTGTCGCGTTACACATTTTTTCACAAACAAAGCAAGGGGTACCAAATTTTGCCACAACCATCATTGTCGTAGATTTTAACAGATAGGTAAGAGATGTTTATTGTCCTGTTTGAGCAGAGGTGATAGTGATAACTATGTGAAAGTAAGGTGTAAGAAATAGTTTTTATCACGAGGTGATAGTGTAAGAGAAAGGACAGCCTCTGGGTTGAGTAATCTTTCTAATCCAGCCTACCTGTACGACTAAATTTAAATCAGACGCACTTTCTCTCCTTGTACAAAATACAAGTTACACTGCACCCACATGCACACAATTCTGTGACAAATACGCACGAACGTGAAAAACAAGCTATAGATAATATAGATGACAGGGGTTGACCAACGCAATAACTTAAGGTTTATTAAGTTTATTTTATCACTAGAACTTTACATCATAAATCATATACATCAGTAGATCATGGTTTAAAGACAAAATGAAAATTAATCAAACAGGTTTTCCCCTCTGGTAAAGGAAAAGAAAAGAAGATCCCAGCCGAGGTTAATTAACCCAAAAGATTAAAAGTTAACAATAATTGTATGGAATAGTCAGTAAAGAAACAACGAACGAGTTCCTAATTAATCTATCCAGTAAATACTCAGGTTAGTGAGAACAAAAGAAAAGATTTGTATGATAGTGGTAACAACAGAAAATTATGTTACTCTCTTACAGTTCATTCAACCCTTCATACTTGTGGCCACATTCATATTCGCTTACCAAATAGTTGTCGCAGGCATTCCGTGGAAATAAACACTAATACGTAATATTTCTATTCAGTGTCATATTAAGTTTTGCCAAAGCCAGCCCCAGACTCGCCGTAGTTGCGGACTGCAAATTTCACGGGAGTTGCTGGAGTTGGTGATTCAATTTTTCCTGGATAAAATACGGTATCTCTGCCTTCAGTTGGTTTGAGTAAGGTTCATACGTGGTGATCGCCGACATAGGATGAATAATACATATAAATTCTGTGTTGTCTAGCCTCTGGTCCTGAGACACTATGTTAAATTACACAAATGTTGCTGACAATATATTTTGCCACAGCTGGCTGATGAGATTGATATAAATGAAAATCTGGTAATAGTTCTGGTCCAGTTAATATTATAATTAATAGTTCTATTCTAGTTTCTCTCATGAAATCAGGAAAATGGACCGCACAGGTCACAGCAAGAAGCTCATCAATATTGAATATATCTGGATGCTTATAAGATTATAAGACTCTAAGAACGTAAGTTCATATGGCCATAAGACCGTTAGACCGCTAGTTCACAGGTTTTGATCATCCTATATTTTAGGAAAGAAATATAAACATTTAACCATAATCAATATTATATATAACATGCGTTAAGGTAAGACCTCTTCACCATTCCGTTATAAATTAGAGTTAAAACTCTAGTTAAGTGACTAGCTTATCTTATCGCTTTTAACGCGTGAAATGAACACTAGTCATTTATAACGATACATAAAATGGGTAGAAGTAAATAATATATACCGCCAGTAGACAGTTACAAGGTATTTAATGTATTTACTAGTCAATTTAAAACATCTCTTTCTGGGAAATAGTGAGTCATTTAAATTTACTTTACAGCTGGAAAAAAATAGCTATAAGTTATTTAATTATGCTATTCATTTAACACAATCGAAAAAAGGCGATTCGTCTTACGAGGACAAAAGACAAATAAAATAGCCAACGTTACAGCCACAAGGCCTTCGTCAGGGAAAGGAAAGAAAGTGAAGGCTAGATAGGACACATAAGAACCTAAATAAATATACAAATTAAACTTAGCTACTTCCCTTAAGACATCGAAGTCCTACCACTTGTGCTTCCCGCGAACGGACGAGCTTGCCCGGAAAAGACAATTTAACACAGAAAATCCCAATGAAATGTAAATGAAAACTTTAAACATACCAAATCACTTAAAGGCTAGTATATAAATTACCGCAAAACAGAGAAATGAAACAATCCATGCAATCTAATAATACACTCTATACGAGAAATCTTAGGATAACGAGCTAGTGAATCAGGACTCTGAGCAACTGATAATGACTTTAGTATAGCTGAGGTATATATTCATAGATGCCGTTCTTTTCGCTTCTTAATGCGAAAGTCGCACCCCCGTCCAGGGCTGGGCAATTTTTCCGTCAATTCCTGAATGAAAGGTTATTCTGCCACCTCTGCCGACCGACGATCTCTAGCTTGTCTTTGATTATAACCATCCTTCCAAATATCAGCTACGTAAGTTAATTCCCCTGAACATGTAACAATTCCAGGTACGTCTTAGACCGATCGCCCCTTGATTCTTCAAAGAAACTGTTAACGCCTGGCCTCTTGTTAACGCTTGGCCTCTTGTTAACGCCTGGCCTGGCCCGCGTGTTTCCCTGATCACAGAACGATTTCTCCATGCTGCGTCCTACGCTCTATTCCACTGTGTTTAAGTGCCAAACGGCTCACGTGTTAATTGCTATAGTGAATCAGGCGTTCGTGTAGCAAAAAAATATAAACTTAGATGGCGGGGGGGGGGGGAGAAGTGGACGATCACTGCTGCGACTATTTCCATATGTGACAATCATCATAATCACTATCATCATCATTATCACCACCCCCACCACCATCATCATCACCATAATCATCACAATCACCATCGCCATCATCATTATCAACATCACCATCATCACCACCACTATCATTATCATCAACATCATCACTATCATTATCATTATCACTTTCACATTCATTAACATCATTATCACTATCATCATCATGACAATAATCATCATCACTAATATCATCACCATCACCGCCACCATCAACATCACCATCAGCATCATCATCATCGCCACCATTTTCATCATCATCACCACAATCATCATCATTATCATCAACATCATCATCATCATGGCCATCATATCGTCACCATCATCACCATCACCATCATCATCACCATTACCATCATTATCATCATCACCATCATTAATATAATTATCACCCCATCATCATCACCATCAGCATCCTCATCATCACCATCATCATCATCATAATCACCATCATCATCGTTATCACCACCACCACCACCATTTTCACCATCATCACCATTATCATCATCATCACCATCATCATCATCATAATCACCATCATCATCACCATCATCATCATAATCATAATCACCATCATCATCATTATCATCCTAATCCCCATCATCATCATAATCACAATCGTTATCATTATCACCACCACCACCACCACCACCACCACCACCACCGCCACCACCACCATCATCATCATCATCATCATCATCATCATCATCATCATCATCATCATCATCATCATCATCATCATCATCATCATCATCATATCACCATCACCATCATCATCATCATTATAATCACCATCATCATCACCACCACCATCATAATCCTAATCACCATCATGATAATTATAATCACCATCATTATCATTATCACCACCACCACCATCACCATCATCATTATCACCATCATCATCATTATCACCACCACCACCACCACCATCAACTTCATCATCATAACAATCACCATCATCTTCATTATCATCATAATCACCAGCATCATTCTTACCACCACCACCACCACCACCACCACCACATCACCATCATAATTATCATAATCACCATCATCATCATAATAACTAACATCATCATTATCACGACCCCTACCATCAGCATCATCATCATCATAATCATTATCACCTTTGTCACTACCACCACCACTACCACCATCACCATCATCATTATCATAATTACCATCATCATCACCATTATCACCATCATCATTATCATCACCATAAACACCATCATCATCATTATCACCACCACCACCATCATCACCATCATTATCATCATAATCACCATCATCATCATTATCACCACCACCACCATCACCATCATCATCATCATCATATTCACCATCATCATCATCATAATCATCATCATCATCACCATCATCATCATTATCATCGCCACCACCACCATCATCATCATCGTCATAATCACCATCATCATCATCATCACCATCATCTTTATAATCACCATCATCATCATTATCATCACCACATCACCGTCATCATCATCATCACCATCATCACCATCCTCATCATCATAATCATCATAATCACCATCATCATCGTCACCCAACTGCCATGATAGTTTCTAGGCAAGTGAGCCCAACTGCAATGATGGTCTCTAGGCAAGTGAGCCCAACTGCCTTGCTGGTTTCTAGGCAAGTGAGCCCAACTGCCATGATGGTCTCTAGGCAAGTGTACCCAACTGCTATGATAGTCTCTAGGCAAGTGAGCGCAACTGTCATGATGGTCTCTAGGCAAGTGAGCCCAACTGCCATGATGGTTTCTAGGCAAGTGAGCCCAACTGCCATGATGGTCTCTAGGCAAGTGAGCCCAACTGCCATGATGGTCTCTAGGCAAGTGAGCCCAACTGCCTTGATGGTTTCTAGGCAAGTGAGCCCAACTGCCATGATGGTCTCTAGGCAAGTGTACCCAACTGCTATGATAGTCTCTAGACAAGTGAGCCCAACTGCCATGGTGGTTTCGTTGATAAGGAAGGAAAGCACTAAGCATTTGATTGGAAATATATTTTATTTCAGTGGTTTGATGTTATTTTTCTTCTATTTTTGTCCTAATGCCTTTCTCAAAAGATAGATTTTCTTTGTGAGTACCTGATGTAGACAACAAAAACAAAGACAGGGCATGACCTTGCATTAAATAAATAATGAAACCGTTAAGAGTTCACCCATCCGTAACTTTAACCTACCCGTCTATTCTGTGTTATTCGTCTTCCACTACGCATTACTGGACACACGTTTTTCGGCCTTTATTTGGTCTATACTTGCTGATAGGAAAGTTATATTAGTGATTGCGTCTTTAAACTGTCTGGGTTGTCCACGGGTCCTATACCATAATTGTGTGAGTGTCATGAGAATGACCTCAGCCAATAATGCACTTTTTTGGGGTGTAAAATGGCTGAGCGTCCATTCACGATGTACTGTCACAGCAAGGCGATGGCGCCGTTTGGTTGGTCCTGGGTTCGATTCCCGGTAAGCCTATCGCTTATATTTTCTTTTCTGTTGTCTAGGCCATCCTTTATGTCCAACGAGGACCTTGCATTAGAGCTGTTCCCAGTAAAAATGTATTGCAACTTTTTATTTTCAAGACCACTATATTTTGTACTTTTCATACTTAAATTAGAAAGGCTACATAATTTTTGTGGGGATTCCAATCATTCAGGATGTTTTATAGTATGTATAATGTCATACTCCCATTTATTTGTTTTCCGTCAAAATTATGCCTGGGTTAACTATTTGGCCACTTGCAGAGCGGCTGTTTCTATCGTACACCGAATACATTATTTATAACCGAAACTAAGCTGAGAAAAGTAGAACGAGAAATTCTGTTGAATGAGACGAGGCAAATGAAGCTCAACTGATGCTATCCCGCTCTTCTCCCGTTTCTTTGAAAAAAAAAAAACTAACAAACCTAAAACCTACTTGATATTATCTTACGGTTTTCTCAGCATGTTGATGTTCAGCACGAATTTATGTTTTCCTTTTAATGTCTTTGCTACATCTTGATAAGTTAAATTTAATTCATTAATAGCCGACTGAGTTTAAGCTAGAAATTATAATTTCTGTTTTCCACTGTAACTCGTCACTATAAAATAATACAGACTATATAAATTAAGCACTCTGCACCAAATCTAACTAGTGAAATATGAAATAAGCGATTATCACTTAATCACTCACAATATATATATATATATATATATATATATATATATATATATATATATATATATATATATATATATATATATATATATATATATATATATATATATATATATATATATATATATATATATATATATATATATATATATGCCCAATGGGCTGATCACCCGTTGGCTTGTCACACCGATTACGGAAACAGCGGCAGATGGATCTATTTGTTGTTGCCCTAAAGACGCCGCTAGGCGTGATGGGAAACTACAACAGAGAAAATCAATCTGCTGTTGCCCTTAAGACGCCACAAGGCGTGATGGCCTCTGACTGCTTGGTCGGTCTTTGGCTAAGGACGGAAGAAGAAGAAGAAGACTACATCTTGATACCAATGTTTTGCTTCCTGTATGTACAAGTAGGTGACGAGTACATCGCACATACTAAATTAAAACATATATTAGAGCTGCGTAGTTTCTGTACTTCTGCACGGTGCAGAATGCTAGAGAGTACTAAAAAAGGAAATGTCCAAACTGTCCTCTTTCCACTCATCCTGCCTAAAGAAAATGCTTCGAAATTTCTTGCCGAACACCATCATCAACCAAGAACTGCTAACTTGGAGCCACCAAGACGACATCAGCACTATCACAGCGGAAAGACACGTGAATAGAGTTTGCCATATTCTCAGGAAAGACCCTGAACACCATCATCAGAACGTTAATGCTATAGACTCCAGAAGGAAGCGAAAGCGGGGCCGAACCAAAAGCTACCCTGTGGAGAACTGTGGAGGCAGAGATGCAAAGCATGAACCAGAACTGGGGCATCACACGAAGGATGGCTTCCGGACAAGCAAGGTGGAGGCAATTTGTGGCTACCCTACAAAGACACCACCAGGCGTGATAGCCACTGATTACTTTGTCAATCAGCGACCAAGGACCAAAGAAGAAGATGTTGGTGACGAGCGTCAGATTAGAGTGGTCAGAGCACGTACCTCTCGCAGCAAAGTTACACATTTCCGGGTTCCAAATCTGATAGCTTCACGCTTCAACCTGTCTAGCTGTAACTGAGTTCCAGATTCTGCTCTTAAGTTAGGAAAGGCAAAGGCAGCAAGGAGGAGAACTGGTCACATCACCTCATATCCAGTATAGCGAATTCTCTAACACTTCCCTGCCTTACAGCAGTATCTGCTATAGGACAATCTTGTGCAGGGGACATAATTTTAGGGATAGAGTTTACGCTGTTTTTCAGATAGAATGCTCTCCCTACTAAATGCGGAGTCCAACAGGTTTAGAATAATTACAGAAAAACCTGTACAGAGCGTTACAAAAACAGGCAATCTGACCATCAGAAAAGGCCACATCAGACAAATATCTCACCCCTTTTATCTCCTTTACACTATAAGGGGGCGGGCCCTTTTTAATGATGAATTCCACCTATCTGCCTCCTGTTAGTGGGAATAGAACTCACTCCACTTTGGATGCAACTTCCGAATTGATGGAGTGCAATAGATTTAGAATAATAACATTTGTAACAGAACTGGACTATGTTTGCGTCCTTCATGTTTGGCCATGGATGTTCTGCGGCATTTAGAAAACCTCCGGTGTTCTATGATCATTAAAACAGGTCAACTGTCTCGTGAAGCTTGATGAAAACGAACGAACGAACAAACTTTATTTTCAAAAGGTTTAGAATTGGCACTCGGGCCCGTATAACATTCTGGCTTTCCTTAATCTCGTCTTCCATTCTGAATCCATATATTCTCATTTGCATTGTAAATATTATTTTTTAAGTAATAAAATAAACTAAATAAAATAAATTGAAATAAAATCCTAGCACTGTAACAGCTCGATAACAGTTACACCTATTGACAGTACTTTATCATGATAAATATTGAACAGGGTAAAATTATCATTAAAACCTACATATGATTTTATATAATGATTTGGGAACATAAATAAATTTAAGTGGCATATAATCTGCAATTCATGCTCTTTTTGAAAAGTCTGCGATTGTATGAATATGGACTAAGCGTGCGTTTTAGGGGCCGTGGAAGATTGTTCCACAGATGAGCAAGATAAAAAACAAAACTTTTCTTGAATAAGTCGAGCCTAGGCTTAGGCGGAACATTTGTTTCTTCTAGAAATACATTTTCTGAAATCTGCCGGATCAACAGTGAAAGACAAAACAGGAGATGCAACAAGAGAGCCATGATCAGCTTTGATAGTCACCTCTTAGTTCTGCCAAATACGTTCCCAGGCTTTGGATAGATGAGGAGTACATGTACTGATGATGATGTCGGGTCAACAAGTACGATTCAGAAGAAAACAAATTAGGACGTGGCCGTGTGGTAATATATATATTTTTTAATTTGCGGTGTCATTTGGGTTTAGTTGTTTTTTGTCAACTGCATTGTGAAGAATTGGAAACTTTATCTGCAATGTTTGTTATGTGGCTTTTCATTTTTCACTTCTGTCGCTTGCACCGAGTGTCACGTCAATGACTTGGGACGGATTAAATTCTTCAACGATTTTTATGTCACTTGCACTTTCACCATTTCATGTAAATGTTTTGTGTGTGTGCGAGTGTGTGTGTGTGTGTGTGTGTGTGTGTGTGTGTGTGTGTGTGTGTGTGTGTGTGTGTGTGTGTGTGTGTGTGTGTGTGTGTGTGTGTGTGTGTGTGTAAGCAGAGATCAGCAGATATTAGAAAAGAAGTCAACCGTAATAATGTAAGTCTAATGTCATCATCGCATTCGTCAATGAATAAACATGAAAGCCTTTTATGAGAAACTGCACTTTTTCAGCCATGTACTTGAAACTTAATCTATAGAGTAAATCAGCTTAAGTGTCCGTTCACGGCTGTCACACAGTTCTTCTATCATATCTGCCACAATCACAAAAAGTTAAATCGGTGCAGAAACTCCCCTACTCCCACCCACAAAAAAAGTGTTAACGTGGTCAAATGCATAAGCACTGATATATATATATATATATATATATATATATATATATATATATATATATATATATATATATATATATATATATATATATATATATATATATATATATATATATATATATATATATATATATATATATATATATATATATATATATATATATATATATATATATATATACAGTAGAACCTCTATAAGTTGACCACCCAAGGGACTGTAGCAAACCGGTCAACATACGGAGGGGTCAATATACGGAACGACGCCTATTGTTCTGATACTTTACTTCCTTGAACAGCTTATATTGGAGAATACAGTATCATACGAAATCATACATAATCACAACATCAAATCAAATCATCAACATCTGTTTTATCATGGTTTAATCATTCTTTCTGAAAAAAGGAGTCAATCTTGGTCTGTGTCTAATTCTTATTACAAACATAAGTGCAGAAAGCACTCTCAGCGCTGGCTACACCATTCAACATACCTGGGCATTTTTCCACAGCAAATGACTCCAACAGCATTATCAAATACCTGAAAGCCTCTTCTTTTGGAGTCTCTGCAATTTCTGTGTCATCGTCACTTGCTTCTTCAACTTCACCAGCTGCTTCATGCACTGTTATGCTTGTCTGTACTTCGGTCAATATCGCTTGGAAAATTCCTTCTGGGTCAGGTTCATTACAGGTTGCCACCTCATCATCCATTGCAACAAAACCTTCAAAATCGACTCCTTCGAATTCTGCCATTGGCGATGGATTGTCCGATGGGGCTAAAACGTCATGCTCTTGGGTTGTGACAAATCCACATTTCTTGAAACACTTCTGTATCGTTTCCGGCTGAACTTTATTCCAAGCAGAACTGATCCAGAGGACAGCATCCAGAGCGTTAACTGATGCAGTGGATGAAGTTGCTTCCACAGGCGGACCACAGATCTGTGTTTTAGTAATGACCCACTGCAGGAGCTGGGCCCGGTAGTGCATTTTAAATGTTTTGATGATGCCTTGGTCAAGAGGTTTGGTTTTTGAGGTCGTGTTTGGAGGCAGAAATTTCAGTGTCACGTTTGTGAGATGTTTCACTTGTGGGTGGCCAGGACAGTTGTCTACTGTTAGTAGAATAGACCGTTTCTTCTTCTTCATTTCTCGGTTGATGCCCCTTACCCACTCCTCAAAAAGGGCGCCAGTCATCCATGCGGATTTGTTTGATCTCCAAATGACGGGGAGGTCTTCGGGCTTCAGGTTCTTGAATGCGCGTGGCTTTGCCGATTTACCAGTCATCAAGGGCTTTAGTTTCTCTCCGGTTGAGCTAGTGCAAAGCATAACTGTGAAACGTTCTTTGGAAAGTTTTCCGCTCTTACATTTGTCACCCTTCATGGCGAGGCTCCTGTCAGGCATCGCCTTGAAAAAGAGTCCGCACTCGTCAGCATTAAAGATGTCGTCGTCTTTGACGCCTCTGGCGAAGTAAGGAAACTTTTTGATGAACTCTTCCACAGCTTCTACTGGAACTTCATTGGATTCACCACACAACACTTTCTGGGAGATCGCGTGTCGCAGTTTAAATTTCTCGAGCCAACCACTTGATGCTTGGAAATCTTCTGCCACCCCGAATTCCTTTGCGAATTTTTTAGCAACTTCTTGAATCATCGGCCCGGAGATTCGGGCGTTAACTGCCCTCATTTGTTTGAACCAGTTTAATATGGCTTCATTGACTTCATCTAGGGGAGTTTTCCTCCTTTTCCGCTGTAGATCTCCGCTTTCCTTACCAGATCTCTCCAAGTACTCATGTTTACGTTTTTGGATGTTGCTAACTGTGGTCTTGCTAACCCCAAAATATTCTGCCGTCTTTCTTTGGCTGCTGCTTTCCAGAAAATGAAGAAGATCAACCTTTTCCTTCATTGTCAGCTCCTTGAGTTCTTTCCTTTGGGCCATCAAAAAGGTTAGGTTAATTTTGTCAACGATAAAGTGTCTAAAACACAGTCTGAGAGAGAACTTACAGTTTAGTAGTTGAATTACTATCAACCGGCAGGGCAGTCTTAGCAAGAATGAAGATTTTGCTTAGAAGTTGGTCTTTTTATACTGCATGTTTGCAAAAAAATCAAAGAGGTTAGGTTAATTTTCTTTGTCGACAAGCATCATTCGAAAAGCGGTCAGAAATCCTGTGCCGACAAAATTCAAAGACACTGATTTTTTTAAAACTGGTCAAGTAATAGAGGGTAAATTATTATTGTGTGTCATAGTCCAAGTGGTCAAGATACAACTTACAGAGGTGGTCAACTTATAGAGGTCGTCTTCCATTGAGTACATGTGGTGCGTGTCCGGTCTATGAAAATGTGGTCAACTTCGGGAGGTGGTCAATGTAGGGAGGTGGTCAACTATGGAGGTTCTACTGTATATATATATATATATACGAGGCGTGTTCAAATGAAACCCGCCCGTGCTGCGCGAAGTGGACATTTGTAGGAGGAGCATGATGACATCACATCTGACGTAATAAGCACATACGAATGTACAAGTGTGTAAGTGTTCATTCTCCTTGTATTCATTGGTTGTGCTGCAGACCGTTAAAATAATGGCCGGTGTGATACGGAATCCGTCCAAGGTCGATCAGCGAGCGGTGATCCAGTTCCTAACAGCCGAAGGATGTCGACCAGCTGACATTCATCGCCGAATGAAAACAGTGTATGGTCACAAAAGTGTGTCTAAGACTACAGTGAAAGACGGCACGAATGTTTCGAGAAGGACGTCATTTAACGAAAGATCTTCCTCGGCCAGGTCAGGTGCATATTGTTGCGACAGAAGAAGCCATCGCCATAAGGAAGAATGCATGGGGTGGAGTTTGAACCACCTGCTGCGTTACGAAGAGGAGGGCGGTGCATTTCTGTTGCGCATAGTGGAAGGCGATGAGTCGTGGTGCCACCACTTTGAGCCGTGCAGCAAAACAGCGAGCATGCAATGGAAACTTCCCGGATCACCAAAACCCAAAAAATTCAAGTCACAGATTTCCGTCGGTAAGATTATGCTGACCGCATTTTTTGACCATGAAGGGCTTCTATTGGTTGACTTTAAAGAGCCTGGCTTGAACATCAATGCCATCCGCTACAGAGACACATTAGACAACCTGCATACAGCCATCAAGAATAAACGACCCGGCATGCTTTCGCGTGGTGTGATTCTCTTGCACGACAATGCTCGTCCACATGTTGCGAACATTGTGCAGGAAGCGTTAGCAAGGAAAAGGTGGGAAGTTCTGCCACACTCAGCCTACAGCCCCGATCTGTCACCATGGACTTTCATTTGTTCGGACCCTTAAAAAAATCTCTAAAGGGACATCGATTAGACTCCGATGCAGACGTCAGGGCCTCGGTGACCAAATGGTTCAATAAGCAACCAAAGTCATTTTTCTGGGACGGCATCCGCCGTCTACCCATGCAGTGGGATGGGTGTCTGAATGCCTATGGTGATTATTTCTAAAGAACCCCAGTGAGTACTTGCTTCATAACAATTGCTGTATTTAATTCTACTACTCCTGCTGATGTACCTTACATATATTTGTTATAAAGCCACTGGGACGGGTTTCATTTGAACACTCCTCGTATATATATATATATATATATATATATATATATATATATATATATATATATATATATATATATATATATATATATATATTTCAAAAAGCCTTTGATAGTCTACACCGCCCATCATTGTGGAAGATACTTACAATCTATGGTTTTCCAACAAAATATGTGAATATAATCAAAGCGCTATATGACAATGCAAGATGTTGTGTTAGAACAAATAAAGGGAATACAGAATGGTTTACAGTAGAAACAGGGGTGAAACAAGGCTGTATTATGTCACCACTACTTTTTGGAATAGCTATTGATTGGGTTATGAGAAACTATACCCACAATGAACAATTGGGTATAAAATGGACAAATGGAAAATTCCTGGGGGACCTGGATTTCGCAGATGATGTAGCATTCTTAAGTTCAACACCAAGACAATCCCAAGAAGCAATAAATAATTTGTGTCATCTCTCGGTTAAAATAGGTCTCCAAATAAATGCCTCTAAAACTAAAGCTATGAACTTTTCTAACGAGACTTTTGATATCATCTTGAACGGGGAAAAACTACAGAAAGTTGAAAGTTTCAATTATTTAGGCAGTAAAATGACTCAGGATGGTGACACAACAAGAGAAATCCATACTAGAATTGCTTTGGCAGCTAGCGCCTTCAATAGATTATCTAACATTTGGAAATTACGATCATTGAATATACATACCAAGCTTCGTCTGTTTAATTCAAATGTCATCTCAGTGTTAACATACGGCTGTGAGAGTTGGAAAATAACAAAATCATTGGAGAACAAGCTGAATACATTCGAGAACAAATGTCTTAGAAAACTCATGAACATCAGTTGGAAAGAATTCAAGACTAATCGACAAATAAGAGAAGACTCTAGGCAGAAATATGTCTCCGACTATATAAGGAAAAGACGATGGTCATATATCGGTCATGTCCTACGAATGCAAAACAACAGAATACCACTACAGGCGCTCACTTGGGTTCCTGAGGGTAAGCGGAAAAAAGGAAGACCAAGAGAAACACTCAGAAGAACAATAATAAGAGAAGGAAGAACGTTGGGCCTAAATGATGTGCAAGAGCTAAGAGGAGTGGCGTCACAACGAACAACCTGGAGAGCACTGGTTTCTGCCTTATGCGCCGTGTTTGGCGCTTAAAGAATTTATTATTATTATATATATATATATATATATATATATATATATATATATATATATATATATATATATATATATATATATATATATTGTAGTGGATTTGATGGTACTGTATGGTTGTGATATTACCTAGTGTGATGCATGAGGTCAGCTGTGAAGGCTCCTGAGATAAATGTTGCTGTGAATTTACAGAAGGCCCTTCTTGCTACCACTTACGACCTCACACATATCTTTTTTACTAATGAATGTGGCTACGTTAAAATCTAGGGTACTGATATGTAATGTGCTGTGGTAGATTACATATACACACACACACAGATATTTAATAAGTCTAATAATATTAATAAAATTTATAACACACTGAACTAACTCAAGCTGTTTAAATTTTTGATATTAAATTTTCTTTAAGTTTATTTGTTCTGAACCAAGGTTTTATTTTGGTCAGAACATATGAAAGGTTTTGAAATTATGAACGAAATGCATGAATATATGTCATAATAAAATAGAAAATGTGTACCTAATTATTTCAAATGACTGGTTAATAGTAATTATCTTAAGATAGTCCCAGGAGAACTTATTTCTACATATGCTGTTGGGGTGATATCATCACTCCCTGTCTATGGCTATCAAACATTGTCCATTCACTGCTGGGAGTAATACAAGTTTTATTTCCCAAAAAATGTGTGGGTTCTAGTGATGGTAATATAGTTGGTGTGTTAGTTAGTAAATAAGTTGGTGAAGGTCCAGCAGGCCAGACGCTCACGTATCTTGACTGAGTAGTTCTGGTGCTGGAATCTGGTGGCCCCACCTCTCCGTGCTTGGGGGCAATATAAGGCTGCTCTGACAAATACTAGACTTCACTGGTCCACACTTGTATTTATCATCACAGCATTTGACACCACTTTGGTGCCAAACAGAAACTCACACTTCTGCAACAAAAGTATTGGGTCATGTGTCAGAACTCTACCTCCTGAGCCACTTCTGCACACAACACTACACAACAACACCACATAGACGGGGTCAGATCTCTCTGACCATACAGCACATCTTACCAAGTTGGTTTCACATAGTACTAGTTCCCCAAGACTACATATTCTGAAATATGTTCATTAGCTTCCTGCTATTGAATAAGATAGGTGATATGTTCCACTGATCTCAACACTTGATCCGCCCTTCATAATCCTTGCTGGCGTTTATGTATTTTGTTTGTCTCTAGACCCTGAACTTGGGCTGGGGATCTAGAGCGAATCCTTACTTGTTGTAAGGGATAGATTTTGATATGGCAGTATCAAATCACTCGAAACATTAAACAATATTAAAATATACAAAGAAATACTTTCATTCTTACCAGAATTATGAATAGAAAACACAGTTATATTCTAGCAAAACTCAGCTGAGCTGCTGGCTCTAGTATGGCGTCCCTCTAAATATTGCAATTAGCTTCTGGGAACTACACCACTGAAGAATTACTATGTCTACTACTGGACAATTTATGTGAATGGCAAAAATGCGCGTCTGTGCGCCGATAATATGATTATCTGTGGCCAATCACCGACTTTCCCCCTTTCAAATTTCAAACCTCCTACCAAAAGTCAATTCAGTCATACCTCAGTCAAGTATGTATTATTGTCTGTTGGTCCGTCTGTCTCTACTTGCTTTTTCATAAAAAACACGCTTGGTTCTACATGCCTTTCTACACGAATCGGTCTCTAGAGTTATTTTTAGCCACAATTTTTCACTATTTCCCCCTCTCTTTCATTCCATCTAGATTTTAGCACTTGAGTCTCAAGGCCGCAATTTTTGAAAATTAGTGACATTTTTTTAACAGTGCAGTCGCTCGTCTGTTATCAACAACACAGTCTTTTGTCAATATCTTCATTATTATCTATCCGTCTGTATAAATGAAAGCATATTATTTCTCTGCTCAAGATGGGCTATCAGACTAGCTAGGTTTTATATTCTTAACATTATTATTAAGAAAAAGTTACTTTTTCAAGGTTAGTTGTTTTTTTGAAATATGTTCGAGCATCTTCTGTAATGCGTTTGCCGCTGAATTCAAATAAAAGGACTCAGTATCGTAAAAGCGTCCAAGAAATGACTGTTGCGTATAATAGCTAAGGTCCCTTTTGTCCATTTCTTTACATTGTGTCAACTTGTGGACGTGAATTTTTTTCCTTTCCCCACCAATTGCGTCTTTTTAGCCTTGCTAGTTTCAAGCACGTGTTCAGTCATATTTTTTCTTTTTGATCTCCGTTCAATCCCGTCTCCAAGGGTAACCGTTTTGTCTTCACGTCTAACAAGTTAGTTTCCATGGCGGGTATTGAACCGCGGCATGGGCGATCATGTCTTCTAGTAGCTTACGCATTATTTTTATCCCTACATTTTATCTTTGGAGATATTTTAACGTTGTATCACGGTTAAATTTATCACACACACACACACACACATATATATATATATATATATATATATATATATATATATATATATATATATATATATATATATATATATATATATATATATATATATATATATATATATATATATATATATACGAGGTGTGTTCAAATGAAACCCGTCCCAGTGGCTTTATAAGAAATATATGTAAGGTACATCCGCTGGAGTAGTAGAATTAAATACAGCAATTGTTATGAAGCAAGTACTCACTGGGGTCCTTTAGAAATAGTCACCATAGGCATTCAGACACGCATCCCACTGCTTGGGTAGACGGCGGATGCCGTCCGAGAAAAATGACTTTGGTTGCTTATTGAACCATTTGGTCACCGAGGCCCTGACGTCTGCACCGGAGTCGAATCGTTGTCTCTTTAGAGATTTTTTAAGGGTCCGAACAAATGAAAGTCACATGGTAACAGATCGAGGCTGTAGGCTGGGTGTGGCAGAACTTCCCACCTTTTCCTTGCTAACGCTTCCTGCACAATGTTCGCAACATGTGGACGAGCATTGTCGTGCAAGAGAATCACACCACGCGAAAGCATGCCGGGTCGTTTATTCTTGATGGCTGTATGCAGGTTGTCTAGTGTGTTTCTGTAGCGGATGGCATTGATGTTCACGCCAGGCTCTTTAAAGTCTACCAATAGAAGCCCTTCATGGTCAAAAAATACGGTCAGCATAACCATACCGGCGGAAATCTGTGACTTGAATTTTTTGGACGGATTCGTTATCACACCGGCCATTATTTTAACGGTCTGCAGCACAACCAATGAATACTACTAGAATGAACACTTACACACTTGTACATGCGTATTTGCTTATTACGTCAGATGTGACGTCATCTTGCTCCTCCTATATATATATATATATATATATATATATATATATATATATATATATATCTATATATATATATATATATATATATATATATATATATATATATATGGAGAACCAGCTGTAATGGTGACTTCATAAGAAGCGTAAAGAAAATGGAGAGATATGATGATAATGATGGTGATGATGATGGCGGTGATGATGGTGGTGGTGATGGTGGTGACGATGATGGTGGTGACGATGATGGTGTTGATGATGGTGATGATGATGGTGGTGGTGATGGTGGTGATGATGATGATGATGGTGATGATGATGATAATGATGGCGGTGATATGATGATGATGGAGGTGGTAATGATGGTGATGACGATGGTGATTATGGTGGTGATAATGATGATGATGATGGCGCTGATGATGATGGAGGTGATAATGATGATGATGATGGTGATTGTGGGGGTCATGATGATGGTGATGATGATGATGGTGATGATGATGATAATGACGCAAAGACAAATAAAGATATATTACAGCAGTGGTTTCTGTGGAAATTGTTTTACATTATGAGGCTGCCAGCATCGTGCAAAGCTCAGTTAGCCGCATTGTACGACATGATGGAGGGTGCAGTAGTAATAGAAGAAAAGAAACTTAGAGCAGCTTAAATTGAATGCACTAGACGTCCAGTGGGCCCGTGTTCAAGAAACAAATACCAAAAGTAGGTAAATTTTTGACATTCGCAAGCAAGAAGGAAACTTAACACAATTTCTTTCTCTCTTTTCATGTAGCTATAACTTTTATAAATCATGTTTTTAGTTTTTTTTGTGTGTCCATTAGTACCATCCCGTCAAAAAATTGACGTTAGGTAATGTCCATGTAATTTTCTCTTCACCAGATTTACGACATGGATCTGGAGTCGCAGGCTCAAGCTTGGGCACAAAGTTGCGTCTTCAAACACGAAGGCATTTCGGGACGTGGAGAAAACTTAGCTAAAATTGGGGGCAACAAAGATGACCTGTATAGTATAGAACGAGCTATGAAATTGTGGTGGAACGAAATCTCGAAATACAACAGCAGTGATGAATCATGTGGACAAGCTTGTCACTACACCCAGGTTAAAAACAACAGGCAGAATTATTTAAAGAGACATTCTTAGATCTTTTTACAATGTCCCTGGATTGTAAATACTGTGATCTTCTTATTCTCATCTTTTTGTGTGCTGCTAGTTCTGCAGCTGCTTCTGCTGCTGCCTCTGCTGCTTCTTCTGCTGCTGTCTCTGCTGCTTCTTCTTCTGCTGCCTCTGCTGCCTCTGCTGCTTCTGCTGCTGCATCTGTTGATTCTTCTGCTGCTGCCTCTGCTGCTTCTGCTGCTGCCTCTGCTGCTTCTTCTGCTACCTCTGCTGCTTCTGCTGATGTCTCTGCTTCTTCTTCTTCTGCTACCTCTGCTTCTTTTTCTGCTGCTGCCTCTGCTGCTACCGCTGCTTCTTCTTCTGCTGCTTTTGCTGCTACATCTGCTGCTGCTTCTGCTGCTTCGTTTGCTGCTTCTGCTTCAGTTAGCTTATTGTCAAGGTCAGCCATAGTAATTGCGGGGCCGATTTGGACCATTCTCGTGGTGTCCTCTGGACTTAAGAATATAGTTTTGCTGTAACATGCTTTATATCAAAATATTGCTAATAAATAAAAAGGTTGGTTTATTTTTAATACAGGTATCTAATTTGAAATAATCCTCGTTTCTTATTTTTTTTAAACGAGGTGGGAACCCAATTGCAGGGCCCCTGTGCAGCAAGGTGCCCCATTGAGCGAGGGGCCAGATTCACCAAATAGGTTAAGTGGGTCTAAGGCTGGCTCTGCTTGTGTGTGTGTTATCACTGATGTCCATCATGGATATTTGTATAAATCACACTTTCTTAACATGTTGTCCATTGAGGGCCCGTGAAGGGACTCTAGGGGGTCCGTGTACATAACCTAAAATTTAAAATGTGAATTTTAAAAATGTTGCTTCTCTGTACATTTTTTGCCAAAAAGGGATTCATAACTTGCATCGGATAATCAAAGGGGTCCACAGTCGACATCGTATAATTAAAGGGGTTCATAGCCGACATCGGACAATCACTGCGGTCCATAGCTGTCACATATTTGTAAATAGTGCAGCAGTGACCGTCCACTTTTGCCCCCCATCTAGGTTTATATTTTTTGCTACGCGAACGCCACGAAACTCACTGAATGTAGCCTCACCTTTGAAGCAACGCCTATTTTTATGTTGACATGTGCTGTCAAGGTTCATCTTCGTTCGAACAGGCAAAATTATAGTCAACAAGAGCCCTGATTCGCTATCGCAATTATCACGCAAGCCGTTTTGCAATTAAGCATGGTGGAACAGACCGAAGTGCGCGGCTGATGTAATCGTTCTTTAATCAGGGAAACACGCGGGCAGGAGGTCAGCCGCTAACGGTTTGTTTGAAGAATCAAGGGCGATAAGACTAAAGACGTACCTTGGATGGTTACAATTTCAGTGGGACTTAACTTACGTAGTTGATATTCGGCAGGCGGAAATAATCAAAGACAAGCCAGAGGTTGTCGGTCGGCATAGGTGAGGAAACAATCTTTAATTCAGGAATCGAACCGTAGATTTGCCCTGCCTTGGCCGTAGTAGCGACTTTTCGCATTAAGGAGCAAAAGAACGGCATTTATGGATATATACCTCGTCTCCCCAAAAGTCATTATCAGTCGCTCAGGAAATTTTCTGGAATAACTAGCTCGATATCCTAAGAGTTTTCGTACAAAGTGAATTACTTAGATTCGTGGAGATTTTTCCATCTTCCTCTATTTTGCGGTAATTTATATACTAGCCTTTACGTGATTTAATGTGTTAAAAGTTTTCATTATATTTCACTGGGAGTTCTATGCTAATTGAATAGCGTATTAAATAACATATAGCTAATTTTTCCAGCCGTAACGTAAATTTAATTACTCGTTATTCCCCAGAAAGAGATGATTTAATTGACTAGTACATACATTAGGCAACTGTCTACTGACGGTATATATATTTACTTCTATCCATTTTGTGTAATTTTATAAATGACTAGTGTTCATATCACGCGTTAAAAGCGATAGGATGAGATAGACACTTGTGGTTTATAATCTTATTTAATAACGGAGTGGTTAAGAGGTCTTACCTTAACGCGTGTTAGATGTAATATTGATATTATGGTTAAATGTTTATATTTCTTTCCTAAAATATAGGCTGATCAAAAACCCAGCGAACTAGCGGTCTTATTGTCATATGAACTTATGGTCTTATGAACTATGGTCTTATGGTCATTTGGTCTTATAATTTTTTAAGCATCCAGAAACTTTATAATATTGTTGAGTCTTCGTGCTATGACCTGTGCGGTTCATTTTCTTCATTATATGAGAGAGACCAAAATAGAACAATAATTGTAAATGTTGACTGGACCAGAACAATACCAGATTTTATCTATATCAATCTCATCAGAAAGCTGTGGCAAAATATACAGATTTATTTGACATATGACAGTAGTTTTTTACGGGGATTTTACTCCAGAGAACTCACTGTTCAGAATCGGCCATCAACTCAGAGTACAGTCGAAAATTATTGTCAGCAACATCTGTATAAAGTAACATAGTGTCTCAGCAACCAGAGGCCAGACAACACAGGAAATGTATGTTTTATTCCTCCTATGACGGTGATCACCATGCATGAATCTTACTCCAACCAACTGAAGGCAGAGATACAGTACTTATCCAGGAAAACAATTAAATCACCAAATTCATCGACTACCTTGAAATTTGCAGTCAGCAACCACGGCTAGTCTGGGGCTGGATGTTGCAAAAATAATATGACACTGAATAGTCTTAGTACTTGTTTGTGTTTATTTCCACGGAATATCTGCAACAACTATTGGGTAAGCGAATATGAGTGTGGCCACAGTATAATTGAGTGAATGAACTGAAAGAGAGGAACATACTTTCGTTTGTTACCACTATCATACAAATCTTCTCTTTTGTTTCTCACTAACATGAGTATTTACGGGATAGATTAATTGGAAACTTGTTCTTTTTTTTGTCTTTTACGGACTATTCCATACACTTATGGTTAACTTTTGATCTTTTGGGTTAATTAACCTCTGTTGGGATCTTCTTTTCTTTTCCTTTACCAGAGGGGAGGACCTATGAGATTAATTTCATTTTGTCTGTAAACTATGCTTTATTTATGTATATGCTTGATTTTGTAAAGTTTTAGTGATAAATAAACTTAATAAACCTTAACTTATTGTGTTGGTCAACCCCTACCCATATACGTTATCTGTTGCAAGTAAAATTATAACATATCTATCGATATCAACAAGGCTTGTTTATAGACCAGTTTGTTGTTATACGTTTCGTTTCGTGGGTTACTCCCGGAAGTACGTCATTATCTTTTGGACAAATATTGCAGACGTTTTTGCCGGTCTCACTTAGCAGAAGTGAGCGATACTTCGAGCTCTTTCTTATGTGTTCTTCGGTGTGGACGGACGCATATTTGTCCAGCTCCTATATGTGTGCCCTTACTACATAGTTCTACAATCTTTACTACAGCTAGATCGCTCATATGCTTCATGGGATCGATGCTGGATAGATATATGTATTATGACAAGTGAATGCTGTATTCTGACGAACGTGAGTGGAAATATTAAATAAAGTATGCAGCAACATGTCGAAGACATCTTGTCCATAGTCGACTGAATAGCGACGTTTCAAGACTGGCTAGGTCATGCCATTGTCTTACATTGATATTGGATGCATGTTAATTGGAACCTTTTCAAGTAAATAAAATGATATATTGTCTTCACGTCCAAACTGGCCTTGAAGACTTCTTTACTGTTGGAGACTAGAATTGTATGGTAAAAGGCTGCATAAAAAACTCTTACCTTTATGATGAAATGCCGTGTTGATTCCACACAGATAAATGAATGATAATAGGAGGGACCTCTCCGAAGTTGAATACCACTACAATATTTAAGATTGTTACAGTTGGGGGCCATAGCCAAAGAATCATCGATCCACAGCCTGAAGAAAATTGATTTTACAGAAATAAAGACAAACGTCGCCTACAGTTCGTGCCTTGTTCCAGTCTTTAAAGATGGCGCACTTTATTGACTGCTAGCCTGTGAGAGGTTTTGCGTCACGTTTTGCAATGCAGTCCTTACTTGTTTCAGTCAATAAGGGAACATATTTGAAGCACATCTTATATAATGCATCCTGCTTCGTTTGAAGTTTCAAGTTTTCTGCCGAAGATGGCGTTGTTCAAGACTGCGACAGACCCAAGTGGAGTCCTGATCGAGTCAGCTGTTTCAGAGTGCTAGACCTAACGGTGGTCTACGTGTCTGGTTCTCATCGGTGCTGCAAGGAACAGACGATGGAACTAGGATGAATGTTTTCATCTGGCAATCAGGTAAGTCACGTTTTAGCTACATACAGCTTGTGTTGCTCGATTATGTTATTTGTCAGCGTATTTTTTTTCTCCGAGTTTGATGTTTCAATGTCGTTATTGTGTATATAGTTGCGGGAGGTTGCTTGGGACCTTTGAATTTCTTTCAATACCTCAATATGTATGGTCGAAAGAGATTCATAGGCGTTCTTTAGTTTATGCATCTGTGTAGTTCAAATTGAGGAGCCGGTGAACATTGCTGTGTGTGATACTGCCTCAATTGAAGTAAACAGGTCCATTTTTTGTTTAGTTGCGCAGTTCTGTTAACTGGCAAGTTTGTTTTTGTAGTACAGTTCAGTGTAAATTTTTATTCAGTTTTTCTACATTATTGTTTGTGACATTGTTGATCTAACCTTGCTTTCCTTGATTTAATAGATGTCATAAATGTTGTAAATTCGTGCTGTCTTGTCATAAGTGTGATAGAGCTACATTTTATTAATTTGTTCTAGTTCATATATTTCTGCCTTAGTTCACTATTTGCATTTGCTTCTGTTAACCCTGGTCACTGTATCCTGTCATCCTGTTTGTACTTTTGTTTTAATGCTCCATATTTATTACATCTATATTACTATCTACTATTACATGCAGTTGGGTGAATTTGAATTGGTGAAATAAGTATTGAAAATATTTTTCCCAGTTTGAGAATATTATAAATTTACTTTATTGGTTTGCTATTGAAAAGCACAATAATTGTAAATCATGGCAACCTTGAAAGATTTGGTAAAGGTTGGTAGAGATTTTGGTTTGGAGGGTGATGCCTTAAAAACCTATGTAGACAAGGAACTCATGAGACTCGAAGAAAGGAGAGGAGAAGAATTGGATGAAAAAAAGAAAAGAAGAAATACAATTGTCTGAGAAAAGAAGACAAGAAGAATTGTCTGAAAAAAGGAGAGAAGAAGAATTGAATGAAAAAAAAGAGAAGAAGAAATAAATGAAAAAAGAGGAGCAGAAGAAAAGGCTAAGAGAAAAAAAAGCAGAAGAGATGGCCTTTGAAAAAGAAAAATTAGCCTATGCTCAGGCTGAATTAGCAGCACAAAAAGCTCAAATGGAAATCAGATCTCAACAGGAGATTAGATTGGCTGAATTGGAGATTGAGAAATTGAAATTACAACAACCACATGTTAATCCTATGAATAGTGATACTGAAAGAATGGACTATACTGCTCATTTTAAGATAAATGTGCCTAAATTTAACTCTAATATCGACGATATTTCATGCTTCCTCAGCAGATGTGAGACGTATTGTCAGGAGTTTAATATTGATAAAACTACCTGGTCTAGTAGGCTCATGAACCTATTAGTGGATGAAGCATGCATTGCAGTGTGTACCATGGATGAGCAGTCTAGAAAAGACTATGAAGCTGTAAAAACCTTGCTACTTAAGAAGTATCAATTGGATGAAAATGGCTACAGATTAAAATTTACATCATTACTGCCAGATTCAGCAAAAGATTTTACAGAATGTATTTCATCCATTAAGATGCATTTTACTAGATGGATTGACCTATCTAAGATTGAAAAAACATTTGAGGGACTATCTGATTTGATTCTGAGAGACACAGTTTTGTCCTCAATTAGTGGAGATTTTTTATCATTTTTGCAAGAAAGGAAACCAGAAAATTTGATGAATTGTGAAACTCTTGGGAGACAATACCAAGTTGCACATCCAAATAAGAATCTAATTAAAAATAACATTAAGGATTCCGTGCCAGTGGCATCTGCTAGGGTGGACAATTATAATACACCTCGACAGAGATCAAATAGCATTGATAAAAACTATAGAGTCAATCAGAATTTTCAATATAGCAATAACAGAGGCAGATACAATTTTAATAAGAATTTTCAACATCCTCAGAGAAATTACAACTATAATGATCATGGATATTATGGACCAGTGTCATCATTTTGATCCAATGATTATAAAAATAGAGGAGGATATAATGCCAGATCAGGAAGAGGACAAAGGTCATTCCATAGGAATAATGACAATTCTGGTAATAATGGAGGTTCTTATCAGAACAATAATTTTAGACAGTCAAGGAACCCTGAACGTTCAAATGCTGTCGTAAATGTGAGTGACAATAATCCAGGTCAAAATCATGTTGGTACCGCTCATTCGAATTCATGTAGTGTTGATCTATCCAACAGTGTTAGTTGTACTGAATGTAACTCTTTATTTCAGCCAGAAGAAGTTCCTAGGCTCAGGTATGGACACCCTTTGCCAGTAATGTCCTCGTATAATGGAACAGGAAAAGTGGTATTTGATAACGGGTTTGTGAACAACCAATTTGTTTCACTACTCAGGAAATCACCAATATTAAGATTACCTGACATTCGATTTCCTTTCGTTCTCAGAGTCGATGTGTCAAAGACACTACGTCATCTATCAACTCAACAAGTACAGACCATGCACGTGATTCAATATAGTTCATATACGTACATTGAGATGTCCTGTTCAAGAACGTATCGCTTCTAGAACCACGTAATTTAAGGACAGTGTATGGATTGTACAGTTATTACATTTAATATATGTCAAAGCGACCCGCACAACAACTTGACGATGCTGAATCCTGGAACACTTCATATCGTGTGGTATATCGTTGAACGTATGACACTTCGTAGAGACATCATGCTTATGTCCATACGCATCGTACAAACTATCAAACACACCATATGTGCAATGGTTTCAATTGGATCATTTCTAAACAATTTCGATACACACACGTTTTGTGGTAACAGACTTTATTCTATGCTTTCAAGGGACATAATTTGAAAATGAAAGTTGCACAATTATTCAAGGGAAGTAACAAAAATATTTGGAATGGAACTTATGTCGGATAATTCACTACGAAGTTTGATAACTTATGGATTTTTCGTGTTACATTATTGAATGGATGACAATCATGGACAGATGAAGGATAAACTTTAACATTCAAGTCATAACATTATATTATCATTTAGTGATGATTGAAATGACATTACCTTAAATACTAGTACTTTCTTTTACAAGATTAGAAAGTGATAAATTTAATTGTACTTCAAATGTACTTTTTCACAAAATTTATATCACACTAGTCTTTGAGACATTGATGCGTTTTTCCGCCATTCCATAATTTATGATTTCATCACATTGGCACGGTGTTACTCTTTTCCACATTCATGTGTTACTTACATAATTTCTTCAATTCTCAAGTTATGTATATAATATAGTAGTGACATATCATTCACAATCACACACAATTTTTATGCATTTGACAATGCGTAGCAGTCACACACCTTAGTGGTTAATTGTCTGCCTCACTTCATCTATTATTGAATTATATTATTATTATTAATGCTTTGCAATATAATGTTACATTGAGATGACATTATGTGACTAAGTTACCCGAAGAGACAACAGGTGTTTCAGACAGTATGAAGTATGAGAATGCATGGTGTGATATAGTTATTTCATTGTTACATGTTGACTGACTTTGCTATAGTTACCTCACTGTGATGTTAAATTGATTTGAGTCCTTCGTAGACATTGGTATTAGCATTATGTGCTACATTCCACACCTTGTGTGTTAAATTGCCTACCTTGTGGCACAAACATAGGTTCTATGCAATGTCATACTAGCATTGACATTTGATGTTACCATCTGGTTATGTTGGTGGTGTTTACCCACAACACGTAAATAATGAAAACTACGTTTTCATTATTTGACGGGGGGGGGGGGGGAAGTAGTTGTTATGAGTAAAATAGTAACATATCTATCGATATCAACAAGGCTTGTTTATAGACCTGTTTGTTGTTATACGTTTCGTTTCGTGGGTTACTCCCGGAAGTACGTCATTGTCTTTTGGACAAATATTGCAGACGTTTTTGCCGGTCTCACTTAGCAGAAGTGAGCGATACTTCGAGCTCTTTCTTATGTGTTCTTCAGTGTGGACGGACGCATATTTGTCCAGCTCCTATATGTGTGCTCTTACTACATAGTTCTACAATCTTTACTACAGCTAAATCGCTCATATGCTTCATGGGATCGATGCTGGATAGATATATGTATTATGACAAGTAAATGCTGTATTCTGACGAACGTGAGTGGAAATATTAAATAAAGTATGCAGCAACATGTCGAAGACATCTTGTCCAAAGTCGACTGAATAGCGACGTTTCAAGACTGGCTAGGTCATGCCACTGTATTATTATTATTTATTATTATTCCTTTGACCGCCGACCAACTAAGCAGTCTTCGGCCATAACACCTTGCGGCGTCATTAGGGCAACAAGAAATCGTCCGTTGTTCCGTCACACCTAGCGGCGTATATTGGTACAACAGACTTTTAATTGTTGTTTCTGTGATCAATGTGACAAGCAAGCGGTAGATCAATCCGCTGTGCCCCGAACTTGCCCTCATGTGTACTCTACTCCTGTCGCTATAAAACCATTTCGCCATGTCTCCCAGACGCCCGTCCAGCCAAAATCCTTTCGGGACCGAAGGTCCTCAAAAAAGGGCAGTCTGGCACAGACACAGTTCCCACTCACTGCCTCTACTGCGCTGGGAGGACCCGGCAACCGGGACCACACACAGCCTTGAGAGGACAAAGATCGCCTTAAAGATGTCATGCCACTGTCTTACATTGATATTGGATGCATTTTAATTGGAACCTGTTCAAGTAAATAAAATGATATATTGTCTTCACGTCCAAACTGGCCTTGAAGACTTCTTTACTGTTGGAGACTAGAATTGTATGGTAAAAGGCTGCATATAAAACTGTTACCGGCATGATGGAATGCCGTGTTGATTCCACACAGATAAATGAATGATAATAGGAGGGACCTCTCCAAAGTAAATACCTCTACAATATTTAAGATCGCTGCATTATCCATGGTTTGTTTTCACGTTTGCGCGTATTTGTCACATAATTGTGTGCATGTGGGTGCAGTGTAACTTGTATTTTTTATAAGGAAAGAAAGTGCGTCTGATTTAAATATAGTCGTACAGATAGGTCGGATTACTCAATCCAAAGACTGTTCTTTCTCTTACACTATCACCTCGTGAGAAAATTATTTCTTACCCCTTACTCTCACATAGTTATCCCTATCACTTCTGCTCAGGCAGGACCATAAACATCTCAGACCTATCTTATAAAATCTACGACAATAGCCTACATCGAACAATCAAAGGGGCCCATGGCACACAAAAGGTTTAGAAACCCTGGTGGAAGTAGATATCTGCAATGCGCTTACATGTTTATTTTAAATGCTTTTTTTTTTTTTTTTTTTTTTTAACAAGATGGTTTGGGGTAAAACATCTAGAATTGGATGTTATTCACAAAACTGCGAAAGCTGGCAGTTTGTCGTCTGCTTCTACACGATTTCGTAAGTATCTAAGATAATGTAGTCAATTAACTCTCTCTCTCTCTCTCTCTCTCTCTCTCTCTCTCTCTCTCTCTCTCTCTCTCTCTCTCTCTATATATATATATATATATATATATATATATATATATATATATATATATATTAGATTATAAAAAAGAGTATCTTGGTATAAGATAATAAAAAGAGGCGCAACATTATTACCTCCCCCTCCAGAGAAACCTGAAATATATATATAAATATATATATATATATATATATATATATATATATATATATATATATATATATATATATATATATATATATATATATATATATATATATATATATATATATATATATATATATATCTTCCTTGGCATGAATATGATGAATTACAAGAATCAAGTTTCACTGTAACGAGTCATAAGGCTAGGAAGTTACATATCTATTATAATGTGAATGTTGTCTATCCATTCAGGCCCCTCTAGCTCTATGTAGTGCACATGCCTCTAAAAGAATTTACTGTAAACCCTCCCATCTTGTTATTGGCAGTAAGTTACAAGTTACTGCATCCTTTTAAAGTCTTTCCATACCTTCTGTTACCCATTCCTGTCTGTCTACAATTTCTTTCTCCGTGCGTTTTTTAAGTCTCCTCAATTTCTCTTACCATGGGTATTCCAAGATAAGAACTATCTTGTAATGCTGTCGATTGATTTCATCAGCGTATAGCCTATCTAACGCTAGCATTTTGCTCTCATCTTTAGTTTCCTGGTGATTACTTCAATAAATATTTTTATGACACCTTAGGAAAATGTGCACCTTGTAGTTCCCCGGGGGGGGGGGGGGGGGGGGTTATATAAAGAGAGAGAAAAACAGAATATGACTACTGCACCCACCCCCGAACATGTCATACAAGGTGATCTATATAAAGTGGTGCACGGGGATGCCAACCTCGTCATGTAAAATACATTTCTACAGAAACCACTGTTGCAAGAGCACGTGACTGATCGGTGCAGGATTCCTGCAAGGGGACCTGCTGCAGTCGTGGTTCCATGTTAAATAAGGAGCTCAACGGGAAACGATAATGTTAATGTTCTTTGTCCAAACCACAATGAATGAAAAAATATGAGTCAACAATGTTATGTCTGCTCTTCACTAGAGGCAATAGGCGAGGAGAGAAGGCGATTGAAATGGAATGCGAAACTCCATGCAGAGACGGGAAAGTGGCTAGCAATTGGTTGTGCTATGGTAAGCGTTCATTCTTATATCCTTTTCAGTGGGCAACATTAAAACGGGGAGTTGTGGAGAGAAATGAGCGCCTATGACACATGATGATCATCAAAACGTAGAGATAGCGATTGTGGTGAGATAGAAGTTACATAATAAAATAGTTCCCAGACGTGAAGAAGAGAACTGGTGAATTAGAGGTAAGGATGACACAGGACAAGTCAGGTAATTAACTGCACAGTTCTGGATGGTAGCTGTAGAATGGAGCTGTGAAGTAAGTCACCTTCTCGCTAGACCTATCCTATGCTCCAATGGTGCTTGTATTAAAAGTTGATGTAAATGCAGCTCGTTATTTATCCCTACCAATTTTAAAATATTAAATATGCTTTCAAATTTCACACAAGATCAAAATTTCGAACTGTAAAAACAGTTCACTTTCTCCTTCAGTTTCTTTCTCTACCGACACTTCTGTAGCTTGATCAGGTGTAAACTTTCCAAGAGACTTTATTCACTGTGGTGAACTTCTAAATACAATATCTAAATTAAATTAAAACAGTATAGTGCATAAAGTAAAAGATAGGATAGTACTACAAATTTTCATTGTTTTCGTCGCCTACGCCTTCAGCGTAATATTTGATAACGCTTTATCGCCGAAATAAAGGTACCAAATGCTTCTGGGTAACCTTGAGATAAACGAACCACTTTTCCAAGTTCAAGTGAAATATTTGCCTAGAAAACATTGTGGAGGGGAGGGGCACGGATAGATAACCAACGCAAATCACGTCTCATATTGTTTCTAAAAAATAAAACCAACTTGCTAGCATTGCCCTTAGGCGGTTTTCAAAAATACGATGTAAACGTTAAAAATGTGGACACTACGGTCATGGAAACAAGCTTAGTTCTTATTGCGAATGACGTAAATTCTCACGTACTACGAGAGATTCTCGTATTTAGCTTGAAAGTACATGGAAAAAGAATTGAACAGGAGGTAGTTAAAAATAAACAGTTAACATAGAAAAAATTATAGAATTTTGAACCAAGCCACTTAGCCCCATAAAAATCATATATTCGTGTACCTGAAGACTTGCTGACCAAGAATATGTTGTTAGTTATCTAAATAGTCCATTAAATAATCAAATATTGGTAATAATACATAGAGAATCGGAGATACTGTCAGGTCAAGTCATGTCTGCTTAGATTGGATAGCATATTTTTTGGAGGAAAAAGTAGGTGACAGAAAGGCTAAGATAGTACGATGAAGGGGATTGGATGAAATTTGAAGGAAGCCGTAATATTATTGGCTGACCTAATATACAAATCTAGTTGGTAGTAGTAACGCATAGTGGTTTGAGATAATTTAAAAAAAAAATAAAGTTTCATTAAAAAAAAAGAGATGCTTGGTCTCATTGGCCAAAGCCTTTTTCTTTATCGAAATAGTAGGTTACTCGCTGCCATTTTTCCAAAATATTCAGAGGAGCAAGAAGCGATGAGCAGACTTGTGCTTTTTTTATTAATAATACTACCATCTGAAAGCAGTCTGAACAGAGGCAGTGATAAAAGTGTGCCATATTCGATTGCCTAATTCATCGTTACTTGTTTATATTTCCTTGATATGTGGTAAGATTGATTTTATTGACTTTTTAATTAAAAAAAAAGGTTGTGTGAAAAAAGAAAAGGCCATGTAAAAGATTGTAATTAAATAGTTCCATGGCAGACTTAAGCATGGCCTAGATGTTGATCCATCATATAAGGGACTATCTAAGAAGTTTAAAACTACAGGACTATATATATGATGGTCATACAGGAACATTACACCTATCTTATTGCATGGACACGATTACTTTAGGAATGACAGAGGCGTAGCATCCATTAGGGAAGAGAAAAAGAAAACTGGTACCATTTGTTCCATCAAACTAAAGGGGAGAAGCAGGGTTGTCAGAGAGAGCTGACCACGTTCTTTTGTATGTATGATTTCATGTACATTAGGAGGAATTAGATTGATATTAAGACAGAACCATAACTTGCATTGACAGGGGTTCCTGCTGGCACTTGTTTGGTGCAAGTACTCGCTCATTGAAGAAGTCTGCACGATTTCAAAGAGTCTCTGGCACCTGTTTGTATTAAAGAAGTTCAAGTCCAGAGGAGACTGAAGTGTTTGGCCAAACCAACTACAACCGCTGTGATTCCAGGAACCAGATAAGTGAAATATCTGGCCTGGGACAACGTATCACGATTAAAGAAAAATCTCCTGTCTAGACAAAACGTTCCTCCAAAGAATAAATGAACAATCCTAGTGAAACAAAAGACATTGGGATGATGACAATCCCCACCCTGCTTCCCAATACCTGTAGTTAAATAGAGTAATTAACATCAACTTGAAAATTTGTAACAATGTACTATGGACATATTGTCTGTTGTATGTAAATATCTTTATATATATTTGTAAATATACCTATCCATCTAAATTGATTCTCATTGAACTATAGTCCTGACCAAAACAACTTTAGGCTCAGGACCAATAAAGTTTAACAAAAGATATTTTAAATATAAAATTTAACAGCTGGAGTTAGTTGAGTTTATCATAGTAATCAGTATATGTTTGTATATGTTTTTTTATTGAGATTCTTTAACAACACTCTTACAATACCCTAGACACTTTATGTAGCTTTCAGTCCCGCTAGTCAAAAAAGAATATAACTTAGAGTGAGATCGTTGTGGTGAAAAATTCTAATCCACATATATAAATGAGAAAATAAATGTAAAGCCTAACGAATTAATTTAATAGAAGGAAAGAAGAATGGTAAAAGACCAGTGCTTTTCCCAATAGCTTTACACCTGCGTTGTAGAACGCCATAATAAATGTAACGCTTCCACGTTTGATAGTAAAAGCCTACTGCATAAACTACACGCGTTTCTAAAAATAAAACTGGTACTGTATTTCTTATACGACCTTGATAGGCACACTGCTTAATGACCTAGATATAATATTACATTAATGTCGTTATATACACTACGTTAACCTAGAAGACAGACGGGCTTAGAAGAGAGAGAGAGAGAGAGAGAGAGAGAGATGCACGGAGGAACGCATGCAATGCTACCACGTCGCCTCGCGATTTAAAAAGTAATGCCACCCCACGCGAAAGGCATGCAGGCTTGATTTTTTCAAATAGACAGTGATAAAAAACACTAACGATACGAGGTAAGGTTTTAAAAAAAACATGTTGAATGCTTATTAGGAAACATGACACAATACTGTTTTACGTCTGAAATCCTGACTTTATACTGACAGAACAGTCGAAAAGGCAGGACAGGTGGCGGTTTGAAAAAATAAAAAAACAAATACACGACTATCCTAGAATAATACATATTTTGAACGAAGCCACTTAACCCCATTAAACTTATATATTCTTGTACCTTAAGACTTGCTGACAAAGAATATGTTATGTGTTACGCAAATGGTCTAGTACTTAATAAATTATAGCCAAAATACTATAGTGAGGTTGTCTGACAGCACAAGATCATATTTGCTCATAATGGCTGTTTGAACAACACTGCTTTAGGGGAATGAGGCCAACACGTTAGATACGATTTGATTGGCTGTAGAAATATGTAAGGCGAAACCGGATTAGTCGGACTGCAAATACTAGTTGGTTGTTAATGGTTACGGTAGGATGGGTAAAGTTTTTTCAAAGGCTCTTGTAAACATGGTCTCATTGGTTAGAGCGTTCGATATAGGCAAATAGAAGCGTCAGTTCAGGGCCAGTTTTGAAAATATAGTTTGTGAGAAGCAAGTGCGTGGCGAGCAAGCTAATATTTTTCTAATAAAAGCCTGGGATAAGGCAGATCACAATTGTGCCAGAATTCATCGCCAGTCAACGTACTGGTGTATATTTCCTTGAATTGTGGTAATACTAGCCATATTTCCTATATATCTATATATATATTATATGAAAATTGAATATGAATTGATAAATTGTGTCTGTATGTGTGTGGTTCAGTAGCAAACAGAAGGCAAAGCCTAGATATTGCTCCACCATGTAAAAGCTTGTCAGAAAGGAGTATAACTGCATTGGCATATATGGGATTGCCATTTAGTAACATGACACCTATCTTATTGTATAGAAGGAAGTACAGCTGGAATTGCAGAGGCGTTGTAACCATTAGGGAGAGGAATACTGGTATATTGTAACATGAGAAGCTTGTAGTTGGCATACAGCGCTGAACTCTGTGTTTGTAATGTCCTGTACTTCAGTGTGGAAATAGATTATATATTAGTTCTGAAGAAGGAGGTACAACCTTCTTATTTCAGGGACCGTGGTACTGAAGTATTAGAGCAGCACCTGGTCTGAGTTTTGCTGGATCCAGAAGGATGGCAGCAGACTCCTTGTCCAAGATATCGACCAGTGGTGTAGTTCAAGATAACTGAGAAGCAAGCGAGCAGAGGAGACAGTTTTCCTGCCGCCGACTCAGAAGTTAAGAATTCGTCAGCCAGAGCAGCTCACCCTTGTATAACCCACCTTTAAAAATTGACTGTAATACTAAAGCAAGAGGGGCAGTTATTGTTTACAAATAAAAAGAACTGTGAACCCTTCAAGATTATTTCCACCATTAACAAACACATGAAGTCGTGATGACAAACAACAACATAGCTTCAAAAGCCAGTATTACCTCTTAATACCAGAGCATAACACTACACACATATTGTAATACTATTCTATGTCAGGACAAAGATCCTTTGTATAAATTTTGTACATAGACATTGTGTTTGCATTTGATTGTGATTCCTGATTCACTCTGTAGTTGGATCAGGATATCTATTCTTGAAAGAAATTAATACATAATTTAAAAGTTAACACTTGACTTACTTAAGCTAGTCTTCTAGAGTGTTATAGGTATGTGCTTGTCATAGTGGTGTAAAGTGTTGTGAATCTTAAATAAAGTGTTTAATTGTCTGTTGTTGTTGTTGTGAACTTACACTTCATCAATATCATAACCCTAGACATTCAACGTAGTCATCACAATATTCCAGAATAAGTCTGACTGAGGTCTAAATGTGGTAGCAAAGTAAGGTCATCTGTAACACACCACACATAATATATACAGATACCTTCACAGCTGATCTCAGTCAGTACACTAAGTCCCCTATAAATATTTATATAATCCCAACTTACCACAATCGTAAATGTGGTAACAAGGAAGGTACTCTGTAATACAGTTGTTCATTGTTTACCTCAGAGACCTTCACAGTTGACCTCACTCAAGTACAACTATATGCACACCATTCTTCTTAACATCAAAACACACCACATTCACCTGGACAGGTAGATGCGATGCTACTTCCAGGCAATGCAGAGGTGGTCTAAAATCTGTGTGCGCTTTCTTCTGACATAGCTTCAATTGTCCATTAGTGGACATCATTACACGTCATCAAATCTCTTGCGATTTTCAACATCATTGACATATCATACTCAAATACCTGTTCGATCACTATCCATATGTATAGTTTTCCATCTCATTCTCTCATTCTTTCCGTTCGTAACGCTACCAAAAATAGTAACACTCGCCAAAGAAAAGTACGCACAGGTTGATGTGCATGCGCCGCGTGAACGGCGAGTGCGTGTTCAGACTTTGTTTAACATCGGATGTAAAACAAATATTTTGATTTTTAATACGGGAATTAAAAATAATGGAAGAAATGTTGATAACTATTCTCACTGTCCACCACCTAAGTAAATTGTATCCGATGATAAGAAAATTGCAGCGAAACTTTAAATATGTATCTTCGTATACTACTGTTTAGAAGTGTATAAATACCCACACTTAATGTCTACAGACGTTTATTTCATCCAACGAGTCATTTTTTACATCAAGAATAAGTAACCTTTAGATCTGAATAAAGAAATCATAACAAAACTTCCGGGTGAGCTAAAGATCTATTTTAGTTCCGATCAAATATTATCTGCAGATCCCAGTGATGTTATGAACTATCCGGCCGATTAAAACTGCCGAAAATCAAGGTGAACAATTAGATGTTCACATCTAACATTATTTTCCCACAAGTATTTGAATAAATAACATTTCCGTTAAGTTTTAGTGCTTTTGAATTTAATTCCAGTCATATGACGGACTTTTACTCTAGTGTTCATATAATAATCATAAGCCGTCTGCACTATTTTACTCATATACACAGAAACCATCCGCTATCGGCCACATCGTGGAGCGGACTCTAACAATTGCACCATGACCAATGTCAAATTTGGAATTTGTTTTCTTTCTTCCTTTATACTTCATCCCACACATTAATACTTTCAATTAACTTAACTTTTTAAACGATGTTACAGTAATTGTTAAATGAACTTGATCAATCATATCTTAATACAAAAAAAGCACGCGCCACATAACAACCAGCTTGTGTATTTTTCTTTCTCTGTTCAAGCTTTTTACATCTATGTGGCGAGTTGGATGGTTGTTATTTAAGTAGTTCCTAGAAATTAGAGAAGATAGCTAGTGAACTGGGATGGCACAGGACAGATAACATCTAGACATGCAACAAGGGATATCACAAGGCTATGGTATATATAATTTACCACTAGGACGTTCCTCCGGTAACTGACTGACCACTATTGATCAGAATTCTCATTTTTCCCAACACTGTCAAGAGGTTTTGATACTATCAGTCAAGAGAGTACGTCGTATCTTTATACATTAACATTGTAGTAAAATAAGGCAAACATCAAACACAAGATGCATTGGAGATCTATCTTCGTCTTTCTTCTTCTTTCATCTTTTGTCGCTGACTGAGAAAGCAATCAGTGACCATCTTGCCTAGTGGCGTCTTACAGGGCAGCAACAAACTGTCTCCACATTGCTTGGTCGACACCGATTCTTCGTGTGGTGTCCCAGCTATGGTTCCTGCTTTGCAATTCCGTCTCCTCTGTTCTCCGCCACGTGGCATTTGGCCGTCCTTGCTTTTGCTTTCGTTCTGGAGTCCATAGCTTGACAGTTCTAGTGATGGTGTCAGGGTCTCTTCTGAGGATGTGGCCAAACCAATTCCAGCATCTACCTGCTATGATAGTGCGCATGTCCTCTTAATGGCTCCGAGTTAGCAGTTCTTGGTTGGCGATAGTGTTCGGCAAGAACATTCGAAGAACTTTCCTGATGCAGGTTGTTTGGAAAGCGGACAATTTGAACATTTTCTTTTCTGTTACTCTCCAGCATTCTGCACCGTACAGAAGTACATAAATTACGCAGCTCTCATATATTTTTTATTTAGTGTTTGTACTATACTGGGATTATTTCCAAAGGTTGTTGAGGTTGTCGAAGGCATGTTCTTGTTATATTCATTCGACTGCTGCTGTCTTTGCTCGTTCTGCCATCTGGTGTGACTATGCTTCATAAGTATGTGAATGCGTTTGTGTCTTGATCCCTTATTTTATGGGTGTAGGATTTCTTACATTTAGTGACAGGACTTCTGTCTTCTTGAGATTAATGTTTAGTCCCACCTGTTAGCAATGGTTATTCAGTCTGTCTGTTTTTTCTTTTATGTGTTGAAGTGAGTGAGCGAAGGGTGCAATGTCATCTGCATATTCTAGATTCTCCAGTGTAGAGAATGCTGTCCATCATATTCCTCAAGGGGCATCTGCTGTTGTCTGACGCATCACCTAGTCTACGACCGTTAAAAACAGAGTGGTTGATAACCCTGCCGCACTCCGGTTTTTACCTCAAAAGTTAGGTTGCTCTGCCCAACACTGCATGTGAAATAAGAATATAGGTTTATAATGATGGAGACCATTCATTTAATGATTCCATAAGTCCTCAGTATTTCCCATAGGATGTCCCGGTGTATGCTGTTAAATGCCTATTCAAAGTCAACAAAATTTATATACGGCTGCCTCTGCCATTCTGAACACTGCTCTGTTATATTCCTGATGGTGAATATGTGATCTGCATGTTGTCTGTCTCTTCTGAATCCTGCTTGTTCCTTCCTCAGTTTATGATCAAGTGCTCTTGAAATTCTTTGAATAATTATTCTGCTCAATATTTTGCTGGGAACAGATAGGAGAGTCATTCCTCCCGAGTTGTTGCAGCCAGTGACGTCACCTTTCATTGCAATTTAACAATTATTCCTTTGTTCCACTCCATTGGTGTTGTCTCTCTTTGCCATATTTGTGCAAATTGTGGTTCTAATAGCTCAGCTGTTAATTTAGGATCTGTTTTAAATAGCTCTGCATTTAGAATGTCATGTCCTGGAGCTTTTCCGTTCTTCAACCCTTTGATAGCTGTGATGATTTATTCCCTACGTGGAATATTAATATTTATATCAAGATCATTTTCTGCCTCTGGAATATTAGATTGTGACTCTGGAGGTGCTTTATTTAGTGTTTCTCTGAAGTGTTCTGCCCATCTTGCTTCTTGCCCCTGTTCTGTAGTGATTAAATGTCCATTCTTGTCTCTAACTAGTGTACTGTTGCTTGCGCTTCGTTTCCCACTGACCGTTTTTTAAACTGAATACACCGTGCTTTGTTCATTCCTCAGTGCTGCCTCTTCTGCCTGACTTGCAAGGTTATCTGTGAATTTCCTTTTGTCAGTTCGGGTTTGATGTTTTATTTCCTTGCTTAGCTGACTGTCCTGTTCATTATATATTTCCTTCAGCCTAGGGGACTTTGCTTCTATTTTCTTTCTTTTGATATATTTTCTCATCCAAATGCTTTGCAACGTTTCTGGTGTTATTCAGTCTTGTGTCTTCCTTTCCTGGAATCCCAAGCAAGTTTTGCTGCCTTTTCTATATACAATTGAAATTGTTCCGAATTTTTGGTCAACATCTTGAACTGCTGTCTCTTTCTGGCTCTTGACAGTTTGGTAGCGTTTCTTTATTTCTGATGCAAATTCTTTTCTCGTGAGGTGTCCTTTAATTTAGTAATGTCAAATCTTTTCTGCTTTGTTGTTTTTTTGCCCAGTAGCTTTGATCGTCATCTTTATTCTTGCTAGTATTAAGTGGTGATCACTTCCCACATCTATGCTTCTTCTTACTTTCACATCTTGCAAAGAATGCCTCCATCTGCCGTCGATCATTATGTGGTCTATCTGGCTTCTGTGGCGGCCATAAGGTGACTCCCACGTTAATATGTGGATTTTCTTGTGTGGAAAAAGTGTTCCACCAATGACAAGGTTGCCAATACCATAAACGCCTATTAATGTTTAACCGTTTTTATTAGCTATTCCGCTGCAGCGTCTTACCACTATTCTTTCGTTTTATGTATTATGTGTTCCAACCTTAGCATTGAGATTTCCCATTACTGTGATAAGATCATACTTTAGTGTGCATTCCATTTATTTTTGTAATTGTTGGTAAAAACGCATCCTTGTCCTCTTTGGTACTGTCGTTTGTTGGTGCATAGCATTGTATTATGGTGATGTTAGTGAATCTTCCTCTCAGTCTCGCACTTATTAATCTTTTGTTGATTTGCTTCGATTCCAAAATGCTCTTTTTATGCCCTTTTTCAGTTTAATGGCCACACATTCATTGTGTTGGTCATCCTCTCTTTCCAAGTAAAATACTGTTTCCCCTGTTGATGTTTTTACTCTTCCTGCCTCCGTCCGTCTACTCTGACTTATTCCTAGTATGTGAAGTCTGTAGTTTTTCATTTCCGTTATAATCTGTTTCAGTTTCCCTGTCTCGTTCATCGTTCTTGCATTCCAAAATCCAATGCTGGTTTCTTGTTTAGCGGCCAGGATGTCCAATTTCATGTCAGTGGCTTCCTTTCGGCTTTCACCGAATTTTACATTTAATTGTAATATAAATATAATGTATAATACTCAGTGCCCAGAATATACATACATTGTAAATTCCAATTGTCAAATATACCTAGATTAATGCAGATTTGGAAAAAAAATACCCTGATACCGAGACGGAACCCAAAAAATCCAGATCTAGTTAAAAATACCCAGCTGTGGCAACACTGGTTATCAGAGTAACTTCAATCATATTTTCATATTTTTCACTGTGCAGACATTTATAGACATCATATTATGTTTAAACTGCCGAACATTGTTGTTTAATTACATTTATCTGAAAATCTAGTGGCACTTCCTCAGGATCCAAAAAAAAAAAAAAAAAAGCGGAATTTATTTCGCTTCAACTGGAAATCTTCTTCTTTATAAAAAGTGAATCGTCTGAAACTCTTCAGTTAAAAAGATCGAAGTTTCCTTCGAGGCAAACAAATAGTAAAAGTGTTAACAAATATATAATGTTTTTTTATTTTTAATTTTTTGTTGTTGCTGTTTGATTGTTTCCCTTTGGCAGAGGATAAATTATTACTCTTGAAAAAAAAAAACCAACATAACTTTTTTTAAATTCTCCTTCGACAGTGAAGAGGATAAATTACATCCCGTGACACAAAAAAAAAAAAAGAAAGCAAAAATAATTCTTTTTTTCAAAACTTTACAAAGATGTGTAAAATAACTTACTTAGTCGTTCCCCTTCTACCGTGAGGTGCAGTGGTTTGGAAGAGATAGAGCCTGGTTCCATTCTAGTCCTCGGTCCTTTAAAGATTGTCTAATGTAATCCTCCCAGCGGACTCTGGATCGTCCTGGGGGTCTGGATCCCTGGCTCTTTGTTTCCCATGCTTGTTATGGTAGCCGATCTTCTCCCATTCTGCAAATATGGCAAAACCATCTTAGTTGGGACTGTTCTACTTGGGTCTGCAGGGGGTGGGATTTTAGGCCTTGACGTATCGTCTGGTTGCGGAACATGTCTCTTCTTGTTACTTCAACCACCTTCCTCGGATACCTCATTTCTGAGGTTTGGATTTGGCTTTTGTGGGTTGTAGTCATTGCCCATGACTTGCATCCATATGTCAAGACTGGGACATAGGTGGAGCGGTATACAGCCATCTTCGTTTTCTAACCAACCTCTCTCTTGCTGAGCAATCCTCGATTTATGGCCTGAAAAAGTCTTCAAATAACTCCATTCAGACTAAACAAAATGACATCTCTAGTCTTCTAAATCTGCTGCAGATGTTGACAGGTTACGACTTTTGATATAGTTCTTTCCACGTCATTTTGACGGTTATCTTTGTATATTTACTAGTGATCTATTAATTTTCTCAGACAGGTTTTGTTGCTTATAGTGCGTCTCCTCGCAGGGTTTTATTTTGTTGTGTGATTCTCATTATGCATCTTGTGGATAAATATGATCTACTTTTATCAGACATCCTTTACGGCAGTTTGCGAGCGACACTTTAGTTTTTCCTGACCGTGCTATTTATAGCTATTGTGACAGAGTTCACGTGGTCAACTTCCTAACGGGAAAAAATGTGGCTGTGTTTATTTTTGATAGGGCTAAATTAATGCTTTTAGGCTAGTTTATTATTATAATTACAGGCTTTAATTTTGCGTTAAGCTAGACTAGAATTGTTAGAGTAAATTTTAGAACAAGAACAAACATTTTATAACAATTAGAACAGAAGATATGATAGTCTGAAATAGTGTAAAATTTACGTTTTTTAAATATTTTGTTATGTTTTAGTTCTTATGCAAACACTAAAACGATCACAATCAACATCCATAACAAATTACAGAAATCAAAAGTAGAAGACCTGCAGAAAATGGATATCATAATTTTGTTTTTGATTCATGCGTCAAACATTAATTATTGAAACATTAAATTGCAAGTCCACGTTTATTACCTTAAAATAACACACCCATTTGTCCCCAAAACATGAGAGCTAACAATTACTTCTCAATCATACATCACGATGGTCAAGTAAAAATGAGTATGGTCATGAGTAAAACGAAATGTTCAATTTAATAAATAAAACATACAACTATTAAATGATTTCCACACTCTGTTAATTCTGTCACTCTCACGCAACAACTGCCACAATTTGCTCTAGCCCCAAAATGTCGCTCAATTATCATTCACACTTCCTTTTTTATAGGAGGAATCTGTACATTCACTGATGGAGAAATTTGTAACAAATGAGTTTCCGTTAAACATTTTAATTGTGAAGTTATATTTTTAATACCGCTGGTGCGTCTTTCAATTTTGGAAATAGTGGAATGTACAAATTCTCCTCCTTGCATGCCCATTCCAAAGCCATGAGTTCTGATCCAGTCTGTGCCACGTTTTTCTAATATGTGCTGTTTAGGAATTGTCTTACTGGGGAATAGCTTTCTGAACAAAGACATATGTCTCTATTGATGCGGTTATTGATGACATTGATTCTTTACTAATTGGTTTACTGTGTGATATTTTGTTGTGTACTTTCTCAAATGATTCGATCAGTGAGTTGAATTGTTCTTCGGCAATAAAAGCTATGTCAGTTATATCTTGTTTGTCTGTAATTTTCAGTGTTTATGTAATGATTGCTCTTGTAAGATCTTTATAAACTTTTTGTGTGAGATATCTGTTGCAGCGATTCCCTATGAATGCTCTGCTATGATAAGCCTGTGGTATGATTTTGTGTTTGGCTAGTACCTTGTCCAAGAGTGAGCAAACTGGACCAGACCTAGCACACAGATCTTGAAACTGAAGTTTGGCCAGCGCATCTTGTGCATTTTCAAGTTTAACTTTAAAACTATCTGTCTTCTCCTTATCCTCACAAATTTCAATACCTGCCTGAAAAAATTCAATTTTAGCTTCTAATTCTTCTGCCTGTTTCCAGTTCCTACCAAATCTGTTCAAGTTCTTAATAGTACTAATGTTTGCATGTATCTCTTGCGGATTCTCAAATATCTTTGCGTCTATTGTATCGGCTACCTGTTCTAGAAGTCTGTGGTGTTTCAAAACAATGCCTAATAAAATATGAAGGTAAGAAGAGCTACATTTTCAATTTCAATCTCTAACATTGGTTTGTGTGAACAATTATGGTAACGTGCCACTTGCCCTTTATTCCCTCTCCCATATTTCATTTATCTATTGTAATCTCTTATCAACATGGCCAAACTTCTTGGTTTGCAAGTTGTATGCTCTCTGGATGTCTTTATTTCCTTGTTTTGCTGGAGACACCACAGACATGGGTATGTTCCTTGAGCTCCAGACAAACCAAACATTTTCATCAAACTAACGTTATTCGAACAGTTCAGTGCATTCTGTTTTGAACTTTTGGTTTGGGAAGTTAATGCTCTCTTGACCCAGGCTCTGCACAGTGCACTAGCACAATTCATATGATGCAATAAAGTATGTTCCATTTCGTTGTTATGTAGTATAGTTTACTTGTGTATGTATAAAGCTAATGGAATATTTTGGAGTATCAAGTCTAACACCAGGCTGTAAAATGCTTTATCTGTGAATGAAAGAAGATATACAAACAGTTACTTAGAATTCTTTGGCAGCCGTCGTGTGCACAGGATTTTCTACCAAAGAACACTAATGGAACAGTCCTTATCTCACACACAATAAAAAAAAGACATTCATATTATAAATACAAGATTAACAAGACTGTAGTGGTTTTTTGATGTTATTGCGTGGTTGTTATGTTACCTAGTGTCCTGGATGAGGTCAGCTGTGAAGGCTCCTGATGATAACAGTTTATGTGAGTTACAGAATGCCTTTCTGCTACCACTTATGACCTCAAACAGACCTATTCTGCTATTATGTATGTTAGCTACGTTAAATGTCTAGAGTACTGAATTGTGATGTGTAGGTAATTAAATATACAGACACACACATGTAGATACTAAGTCTAATACTAAGGATAATAATCTCTATGATAAAATCAAATAACACTGTCTTTAGAATTTAAATTTGACAATCTTTTAAATTTATTTGGTCCTGAACCAAATGTTTCTTCTGGTCAGGACGTATGAAATAATATGTATTTATCAATAAAGGTGCATATATATTGAACAATCAAATGAAAATTTTATACATAAATATAATGTTACATTGGTTGATATTAATATTGACTACAGTGTCTTTGGAAAAACTAGTACTGGATGTTTAGTTGGGGTGGTGTCATCATGCCCAATCTCTGTTTTACAATGTTCATTTCTTTGAAATATAGACCTGCAGTACAGTTTTTTATCAACACGATTTTGGTTTATTTATTTATTTGTGGAACCAGTGTGATGAATCTACAGCAGGCCAGGTATTCAATTATCTGGCCTGTGACGATGCAGTACAGAATTCTAGTAGCCCACTCCTCACATTAGCTGGAGTAAAATGTTAGGCTGCTTCGGCATCCACTCTTGTACTTCTACAAAAGCATCTGGCACTAGCGTAGTGCCAGACCAGAAACTCTGAAACCAAAATTTGTGCCATGTGTCACACACTGCTTAATGCACCAATTTTACACACACAACAAAGCAAACAGAACTTACAAAGATTGGGTCAAATCTCTCTGACCAACTCAGCACATCTCACCCAGGTGGTATCAAATAGTACCAGTTTCCAAAGACTGCATTGCATCCGAAATATGTTCAATAGTTTCCTCTTCCATCCAATAAGGTGGGTGTTATGTTTCCACTGATCTCAAATATAGATCTGTCTTCTATAGTCTTTGATATACTTTCTATTTTTATGTGTTTGTCTCTAGGCCCTGGCTGTCGCTGGGGACCTAGAATAAGCACTCACTTGTCGTAATCATTTTTCATGATATGGCAGTATCAATCACTCAAAATAAAAGGGTTAATGAATTTTTCTCCTTACCACAATTCAAAATGTGAAAACACAGTTACGTTGTACCAGCAAAACTCAGCTGAGCTGCTGGCTGTAGTATGGCGTCCCACTGATAATATATAATATCTTCTGGAAAACACTCATTTAGCAGTAACGAACTGTGTTTAAGGACAGTCTTTTAAAAATGGCACAAGCGTGCGTCTCTCTTTCAATAATATAAATGCTTTTGTCCAATCAGCGGACTTCCCCTCTACTTTTTTCAAATATTCAAATTAAAAGTCCAATCTCTGTCTAGTGTGTAGTATTTTTCTGTCGGTCCGTCTGTCTCAACTTGGTTTTTCCCAAAATTACACTTGTTTTTTTGGACTAACTACAAGAACAAAACTACACAAACCTGCCCCACTTACTTATACGATTTCTATGCTAAGTTATTTTTAGCTACTATCCTCCTACTTTGCCCCTAGTCCATCTGCAGTTTGATTTTATGCGTTCGGCTCAAGGACGTGTCAAAATGTAACTTTAGTGAAAATATGCACAAAAAACTGTTCGCTAGTCTGTTTTGAACAATACAGTCTTTCGCCAATATCTTCCGTGTTATCTGTCCGTCTGTGTAATTAAAAGTATATTATTTGTCAGATTAAGATGGGCTATCAAACTAGCTAGTTTTTATTTTCCTAACTTTATTATTAAAGAAAAACCTACTTTTCTCAGGTTAGTTTTGAAATTTGTTTTTGAACCTTCGTCCACGGCGTTTGCCGCTATATTCAAACAAAACAACCAATTACCGTAAAACGTCTAAGATACGACTGTTTCTAACAAGAGCTAAGGTCGTTTTTCTACCAATTCCTTACATTGTGTCAACTAGTGGCGTAATTTTTTTCTTTAAAACTACAAATTGCGTCTTTTAGACTTTTAGATTCAAACACGTGTTCCGACCGTCATATTTTTTTCTTTTATCTCCGTTTCCCTCCCGTCTAAAAGGGTAAACCGTTTAGTCTGCATTTTCTAACTAGTTAGTTTCAATGTCGTTAGAAAACGCTGGCGTGGGCGAGAATGTATCCTCGTACCTTAAGTATAATTTTATCATTACATGTTATTTTACCTATTATCTTTATAATTGGAGGAATTTTAACGTTGCATCACTGTAATTTCACCACAAAGACTTGAAAGATAGATCAAAGTATGTGGAAGTAATCTATCTATAGCTTTACATGTTTTCTGACGCTTATATACGTAGCTAAACATCATTATAAATGAATGAAAATGCAAAAACAGATGGTACTTTACAACCTTATTTAAGATTTGCGAGAATCAGGAATGCGTTTACAGTGATTTAAATGTTATAAAATCTGGTGACAATATGCTTGTTCTTGTAACGCAAAACTCACAAAATTGACTACCACACATTCTCAAGATACGAAACCAAAAAAGGTATGTGGAAATAATCTTTAGTTTCCCTTCGAGAAGTCTATATAATTTTAAACTCATAAGAAATTAATAAATAGATTACTTCTGTAATGAATTTCCTCAAATAATGACGCTGTTTTCAAAAGTCTGTAACTCCGTCAAATATAATTTCAAACAAATAAAAATGCAATCAAAAATATAACACAGAACAAAGTTATAGTACACAAAAAAATTTTAGCGCTGTGTTTATCCAGAACGAGGGTGTAATGATTTATACAATTACTGATTTTACACACATCAGCTGATATTCCCCGCCAAAACTAGCAGTAGGCGTTTACGGTGCACAGGAAGATTTATTACTCGGTGTCAGAATTCAGGTCACCGAAACTAAAAGAGCGCTCTGGAATAGGGTACAAACAGCCGTGCCTAGGTAGCACATTGTTCCTCCTTGCGATGTTTTGTTAGGTGAAATGAAGAATAGTGGGCGGTGTAATCGACACAGCCTTAAAAAAGAATTCAGAGACACAGCGATAAGGGGTAAGGGTTAGGGGTAAGTTAAGAAATCTTAATCCTAACCTTAACGACGTAGGCAAATTATTTAGATGCCATCGAAGAACGCGTTCCGCTGTTCTTCATTTCAATCATTTTGTTTATTCAACTGTCTCATTATGTATTTTAAAGTGATATGGTCTAGTTCTTTTTTCAAACTTCTCATGTCGCACATAGTGCTTCTCCTCACAATGTTTTAATGTTTTGTTTGATTCTCATTTTATTTTATGATCAATTGCTTCCTCACTTCTCATGTCGCACACTGCGCTCCTTCTCTCCAAGTTTTAACTTGTTGTTTGTTTCTCATTCCTACAACTGATGCCTTTAATAAAGATACCAACGCCACTGATAACAGTAACAACAACGACCCAAACCCTAATCTTACCAGCGCTACCAGTCCTACGAGTATTACTACAAGTACTACCAGTGAAACGAGTACTACCAGTCCTACCACTACCACGAGTACTACCACTACCACGACTACTACCAGTCCTACCACTACCACGACTACTATCAATCCTACCACTACCACGAGTACTACCACTACTGCGAGTACCACGAATACTACCAGTACTCCCAGTGCTACCAATACTACACAAAGTAAGAGAAATACTTTGCCCTTTCGCTTTGTTTTTCATTTATGGCATTTCTGCTAGAGAAAATTATTTAAATCGTGTACCTTGCTTTGACCTTTCTCATGTTAGACGATCTAATCAGTTTCTGTTTTGATTCCTCCTGTAGAGTTTATTGATGTATATTTATGTATTAGTATTTTTTTTTTAAAAATTACATCATCATCATTACCGTCGTCGGCATCATCATCATCACAATCATTATCACCATTATCATCCTCTTTTTGTTTCTTATGGAGAATGGAGCCACCACTGGAATAGGTCCACAGGATGCCTGAAGCATATCATTAACGGGCTGTTGTAGCAGTAGTTCCTGTAGTCATGTGTTTTATACAATGAGATTGCCAGTCTCATGAATAGCCTCCTATTAATCTCCTCTAACGACAGACGTGAGGAGACTGTAGTCGACTTCGTTCTTAAATCCTCAGAGACACCTCGAAACTACAGCGGACATTTTATTATGTGAGATAATTCATACAAAATGTGGAATCATACATTTATATTTTTGTAGCAGTATAGACACACTACAAGTACTTGCGTAGAATAGAAGATTTGAAGTGGTATGGCAAGATGACTAATGTAGAAGTGATGACAAGAACCAGACACGTGACTTTCGAACAATAGATGAGAAGAAGAAGCTGGAAATGGATAGGACACACAGTGAGGGAGAGTCTTTTTTTTCTCTCGAATCCCCACAGTCAGAGAAGTAGAGGGAGACAAAGGAACACATGGAGAAGAACAATGGAGACAGAAAATGAGGGCATGAAGAATACACGGAAAGACAAGAGCTGATAGCACTAGACAGGAACCTTGGCATAAGTTTGTTGGAAGCCTATGTTCCTTGTGGAGCTGAGGGGTAGCGATGATGAGTATAGGCAAAGAAACAGTGAAGTCAAAACAAGAATGTACAAGGGTTCTTCCCACGTTTTCCTCATCATTTTCACTTCTGTATTCAGCTCTCTTCTCCATATGCCTATTTTGGTCTACACCTGCCTCTCTTTCCCTGGGGGTTCTAGAACAAGGGCTACCTTGTAATGCTATCAACAGGTTTCCTCAAAGTGTGTCCAATCCATCTGCAGTGTCTATTTTCTCATCTCTTGTTCCACTACTCTCGATATACCCTAAATGAGGATTGCATCCCGATCGGAAAGAATAGTCCCAAAATAGAAAATGAACAGGTGTAGAGGTCGTCCCAGACAAAATGGATCTGGGAGGACGACAAACATATTGGCAACACAACAGACCGTGTTGTGTGCGCTTGATCGGGAAGCAGCAGAAAATCTCAGCTGTCACTCTTCGTGGCATAAGCGGCTGGTACAACAAGAAATACATACTATACAAACATAAAAGCACTCGTAAGAAATAAAGAAGTAGAAAACTAGACAACAGAAAAACTACAGACGTGAATGGCTTACCCAGGACTCGAACCCAGGACCTTCCGTGCGGCAACCCCGCCTAGCTATGCATGCGAATCACACTATCCTCCCTGCCATCTAGTACAAGAAGTAGGAAAAGTAGCACTAGAGGTCACAGAGATGTGGTTTTATAGCAGAATTTTAAAAAATACTATGGGCAGCTACAAGAGTAAAGAGGATTCCTGAAAGAGGCCAAGTGTAGAGTCAGTTTCGTTCACTGTTGAAGTCGTTGTGGACTATACGGCATACATGGTGTATGGGTTGTAATAATATGGCGCGGTTAGCAACTGTTAATATAGTCGATTTAACTGTTATCAACTTCAGTCGGGCTTACATATAGCCGACACAAATTCAACATTATGAAACAAGGATGTAATCTTAAGTACTGACCACAACTGGCAAAAGGATGTAAGTCGAGTCCATTTCTTGACGAAGACGCGGACAATTTATTACAGACTGATAACTCGTTTTTCTGACCATCACATAGATAAGTGTATATTTCACACCGTTGATAAATGTCATTCTTTATGTATTAGTGATGGAATGAATGTTTGTATGTACTCGTCTGCTTGATGAGAGTAAGTGGTCAACTCAAACCTAGACACAGTGTGGGTTAACAGGTCGCCTTGTCCGTAACGTGTTGAGGCCCTGGCAAGGGATGTTGACGTTAAGTGTGAGTATGAATGTCAGTAACGCGAATGGAATGAATGGTTCTGTGGAGTTGACAAGTTGGTAACAATGCACTAATACCCTCACGGCTGGAAGTCAATGATAGCTGGAACTACTGTAAACGTTTTTAGACAGTTTAATGACACACACTCTGACAGCACGGTTGACAGTCATTGGAACAGGTTGACACAGTAAATCATTGGATACTTGACAAATGGATGGCAACATCAATTTGGCAATCTCATAGCATGTAAATATAATTGAACGAAAGTAGCAAATATATAGTTCTGATTGTCTATCGTCTCATATCTCCACTGACTAATCGCATCAGTTTGAGTTAACAATAATAATGGTCATCACAATGCTCCCTTACAGACACTCTGCTGACTACGTCTTTCAGGCTAAGTCTTTTAGGCTTTAACTTCAACAGGGTCTTTTATATAAGGTTGACAATCTCAAATAACAAAGAGTGGACTTCAATACAATGTAGGTCTTGGTATCGCCATCAGGTAATAAGATATATCTGTTCTCTGACTGACAATTCAAACAGACCAACAGTGGGGTTCAAAATGGCGCTGGTCCCAGTGAGCGGCGTTCATCCAAAAAGATATCCTCACTACAAATGAAAGCTCCGTTCATTTGCTCAACTAATATCTTGGGTTTTCCATACCCATAAGAAATGTTACATATGTCCACTCACAGTGTTGCTAGTACAGGAATCGTCTACATACGCTCCATCACATATATAAAGATGATATAACATCTATGATGTCGTTAGGCCTAGGTAAAGTTTTAGAAAATGTTCCTTCTTTACCTTAAGTTCAGAAAATACTAGCAACTAGCACACGCCATTCCCTCGGCGTAAAGTATATATATATTCTGGGAGAAGTATCGACCATCATGGTCTACTAAGAGAAACTCCTCTTTTCCCCAGAATCAATCACAATGACGAAAAACTTCGGACTCCATTTTGTCCGACAGCCTTCAAGATTCGTCCATCATCACGGAAGAGCCAACGACGACTAATCGTCTCATTGGGCATGCGCTAATGTTAACCTTTCAGCTATATTCAAGTGGGGCGACTACATATTTACTTTCACTCCAAGCAAAACATGAGTATTCGCCCTTTGACTAGAGTTCTAATCTTAGACCCAAAATATTATTACCAAATATTTCCAAACATAACAAGTATACAAACAAATAAATATCTTCCTATATATATATATATATATCTCTATATTCATTGCCACCAGTAATCTGTTGGTAACACAGACGTTAGTGTAAATTCAAACGTAATATTCATAAGCATGCATTGCATCAACAATGTAGATTACTTCTTTGATATGACAGTTCATATTGTTCTCATTCTTTTCCATTTTTACTAGTCATGAGCTTGATCAACATTTTATAATAAGGACCGACCCTTCAAGGACGGTGACGACTTTCATGGTAATAATTTCTTCTTGGCTTTCTTAGAGCTTACACGCCACGACGGGCTTCTGGAGTGATCCATAAATACAATAGTAATCTTGAGAATATTCGGTGTACGTCTGGAACCCACTAGCAATACGACCTGTGGTTCGTATTGAAGTCCAGCCAGATCGAAACATGTCAGAAGGAATGACGAGAAAATATCATATAATTAATGTACACGTTATCGCCCTACCTTGGCCGATACAACTGTGCTCCACTCCGCAGACTTTGAATACTTTATGAAGGCTTCCCTATATCTGGGCAAGCTTGAACAATAGTTCACACAAAATACATGACCGACACCGGTCATAGCTATCAGGCCACTCTACAACGGCATTGCTCTTTGGTAACTCTTTCACAGGCGCACCGCGTTGCGCCTTTTTTCACTAATGTGTTTGACAGTGCGTAAATAATGAACTATATACATATTTACTCAAATGTGCCCCCCCCCTCTACATTTAAATTACACGCGCAAAAAGGACGGAACAATACCTTCCCCCTACGGGACAAAAAAAAGCGAAGCTTCTTTTGTATTAAGATATGATTGATCAAGTTCATTTAACAATTACTGTAACATCGTTTAAGAAGTTAAGTTAATTGAAAGTATTAATGTGTGGGATGAAGTATAAAGGAAGAAAGAAAACAAATTCCAAATGAAGAGATTCACCAAAATGATGTATCAAACTGGTATGAAATACCAATGAAGGAATGAAATAAAGGGATAGAAGGATGAAAAGAAATGGTGAAAATATTAAGACGACAATAAAACAGAAATATAAAAATTAGAAATGAAAATTTAATGAATGTATGTCAATTTGACAAATGGTAACAAAATTAAACAAAGTCAATTTGAAAAGTAACACAATAGAAGAGATTTGACACAATCCCAAATCATGTGTTGCAAGAATGAACAACACGGCTTAACTAGGTATGATACTAAGAGCATGTGAAGGTTAACCGTGTGAAACTATCAAGCGCCAGTAATGCGCAATCATAATAAATATTTAAATATCTCACATTATTTATAGATTATACTAAACTAATTAAGTTACCAGTATGGTACTAACTAAAATGTTACTGGAATATTAAAAATGTCACTTATTTATCCTCCCTGAAAAGTTCAATTGTTATTAATCCAAAATGAAGTACCCAAAAGAGTCACTAAGTCATAATGTCAAATTGCAAAACTGTCAATAATTTAAGCTAATAATGTTAATTTATAGTTAAAATGCTATCTCTTTATAAATGTTAAGTTCCCTTGATAGAGCTTTAAATTAAAGTTCCAATTATCTAAATTTATTCCACAATTGAAAGCTAATAGTAGTAATGTTAATGCTAATGCACTTAAATGCCATTGACAGTCAATATAAATGGAAATATTGTTTTCTTATATTGTATTATTAGATGAGAGTCAATTCACTTAAATGTCACTGTTGCAGTAGCGAGATAATTATGTAATGTGTATAGATCCGGTAACGTTAGGTAAAATATCCATATCAATGCGAAATGTCAAAATCCTGTAGTTATACAAATAAGCTACGATTGATTAGTAGGTAATGTAGAGGCGGCACACTCTGTAATGCGTAGCGGTTCTGTAAAATCATGAGGGCGTCTGGAAAGTGTGTCAGAAAGAACATTCTCCGATCCAGGAATTGCTCGAATGGTGTAATTGAACGGCTGCAAGGCAACTGCATAACGAGTAGATCTGGATGATTTCAGGCCTTTGTTTTGGAGCGCAGTGAGTGCCTTCTGGTCGGTTTCCACAAAGAAATGAGCGCCTAGCAAGAAGCGTTGTAGCTTGAGAATGGACCATACCATCGCTAAAAGTTCCTTGTCCAAGACTGAATAATTACGCTCCGCAGCTGTAAGCTTTCTTGATACCGTACGTAAATGACTGGATGCAATTTTCCAGAGTAACACTGTAGTAATGACGCCCCGATGCCCACATTGGAAACGTCGCTGCGAAGAACAAATGGTAGGTCTGTGTTTGGTAAACGTAAAATGGGCGTGGATGAAAACAAAGATTTTATTAAGTCTAAAGTGGTATGACACTAATTTGACCACCGTACAATGTTAGGTAGTCCTCTTTAATAATATATAAAGACATGCAGTGATAATAGTCAACAAAAAGGAAACGCAGGTGACAAAGGCCCACATCTCAAAGGCTGAACTAAAGTCATAGCAGGTGGAAAAGTAAAGCAGTGCGACAAAGTCGTTAACCAAGAAAATACTGAGCTAATCGGCCCAATAAATAATAACGAAATATAGATACAACACCCAACGGGCTGATCACCCGTTTGCCAGTCACTTTGATTACGGAAACAACGGCAAACGGATTGATTTGTCGTTGCCCTAAAGACGCCATTAGGCGTGATGGGAACAACGGCAGAGAAAATCTATTCGATGTTGCCCTTAAGACGCCACTAGGCGTAATGGCCACTGACTGCTTTGCCGGTCGTTGGCTAAGGACGGAAGAAGAAGAAGAAGATAGATACAACAAGTGTAGAGTCTGAACAGACAGGATATATGAAAATAAAGAAATGCTAATATGGTAAGACATAGATGAAGTCAAGTACCAAGAAGTATCTGTATTAGCAGAAGAGTCAAGTACAAAACATCCGGAAGAATGAAAAGTAACGCACCCACAAACGCAACTATAAAGTGCGTGGTGCAGAATTTTGTACAAGTTGCACGTCTAGAGGATGGTGCGCAAAAAGTGAACCATGTATTACATTAACAGCTCTGTGAGCGTAACGATAATTTTCAAAGCACACAAAAGCAAGCTGGTTAAAAGAATTTTGAAGTTCGAACATGCGAACAATTTTAACATTACCAACCTTCTGAAAAAAATTTTCGAAGTGCATACGAAGTGGTATGAGATGGAATATTGCGCACAGAACAGCGCGATTCAGTGCAATATGATCTCGGCCAGGTCGCAACTGAGCCCGAGTATCATTTAAATTATTAGGTGTCGCGCGTGCTAAGCGCGGAGAATAATTATCACGTACATGTTTTTTCCGGAATGGCACACTAGTAGAATTCAGTTTATTCTTATTGCTCTCTTTATGAGCAGTGTTATTACCAACTGCCAAATAGGTACATTGCGGATGTCGTAACATAGTCCCTTTAGGCTCTGCCTGATTTCGGTTAACATGGGATGTAGTATTCTGACTAACTGAAATTGGAATTTTACAACTATGTTTATTACCCCTGTTGGATTGACCATGATTATTATGAAGTAATCTCTCATTTAGAACTTTATTGTGTTTACCGCGGTCATTAAAATTCCACTTTTTATTATTATGTTCATGAGGTTGGCCTTTTTGTATGGTGATATTGCTATCATCGGCCTTACGCCATGATCCAACCTCATCATAGTTAGAGAATTTTCGAAAGGAAACCCCTTCATTAGAAACCTGGCGAGGAAAAGTATATTTGCCCCGGAAAGATTTTTTTGTAAAACCCTGCTGACTATCAGCATTGAGTGCTTGGTGCTGACTCTTTGCTTTCGTGAAGTGTGGGTCATCAACTTAGGTCTAACACTGTTAACATTAACAGCAGACAACACTTTGTTGTTTAAGACAACATCCAAGAGACCATCCACTCTGTTACGAAGTTTCGTAATTGCTAAATCAGTAATTTCTTTTTCTTTAGCAAGAGCGTTACGTATTCTCTCTTGGGTTTCAACCTGAAGTCTACCATAATCTGACTTTAAGTCATGTAAATGAGAAGTAAGAATCTTCTCTTTAGCAACCCTATCCGCAATTTCTAAATCCTTAACTTTGAGTTCTGCAACAGCAGTTTTAGTCAGACATTCGATTTCTACCGAGTGTCTACTGATACATTCTACATTCCTGGCCTTTTCTTGTTCAAGGTCTTGTTCGAGAGATACTAATTTACTCTTGTATTCTTCTTCGAGGTGACTCCAAAAATAACCATTATTCAAGGTTGACACAACATTTATATTGGGAGCTTCCATTTCCCATTTCTCACATTCTAATTTCAAATTTTCATATTCTGATTTCAACTTTTCACATTCTAATTTCAAATTTTGAACCAATCTTTTAGATGTATCATTATTCATTTGAGACTCAATATTCAATTTCTCATTGTCTATCCTCAAAAGTTTTAATTCACGTGTGAAATCATTCTCCCTAAGTGTATAGTCCGCTATCGTATGTTTCAGTTCATCTAACTCAAGGTTGAACTTTTCCCGAGTATAAATATCTCCTTCATCATAAAAAAGGGTGGATAGTAATTTAGAAAGTCTCAGTACTCTATCCTTTGAATAGCCGTATCCAATATTACACAGAGCATATTCCTTAAGATCACAGCTCGCCTGAAGTAAGAACTGTTCTGTGGCATAATCTTCACAGTCTGCGCCATATAAACGTAATCTTTGGCCTTGTCGGAGAAAATGATCCATGATCGACATTTTAACCAATATTGTGACTTACTTAGTCAACCAATTTTCCATAGGGTTTAAAATGTATCCCCTACTTAACTTGTGACAAGTTCCTGTCCAAGAACCTGTTCAATTAATTCATAATTATTAATATTAATTAATATTTAATTATGTAATTATTCTTAAGTTAAAATAGCATAGCATACGAGATACACATGATGAAGATAACGAAAACAATAGTGACAAAGACAAGATAACCAGGAACAAATGAAGACGTTCGCAGAAATCAAATAAGCAATAAAAGAGAAATAAAAATAATTTTGCAAAGAATACAATGACAGCTGCGAATAAGAACTAGACAAGTGAAGTGACAACACAAGGTATAAACATGAACTTTGTATAGAAATTAATTACAGTAAGATTGAGAATGACGGTCACAAACAATGTGAATCATAAAACTAAGGTACGGAGAGAAGAAATATAACGATAACAATATATATATATATATATATATATATATATATATATATATATATATATATATATATATATATATATATATATATAAAGATGGCTGTATACCGCTCCACCTATGTCCCAGTCTTGACATACGGATGCGAGTCATGGGCAATGACTACAACCCATAAAAGCCAGATCCAAACCTCAGAAATGAGGTATCTGAGGAAGGTGGTTGAAGTAACAAGAAGAGACATGGTACGCAACCAGACGATACGTCAAGGCCTTAAATCCTACCCCCTGCAGACCCAAGTAGAACAGTCCCAATTAAGATGGTTTGGCCATGTCTGCAGAATGGGAGAAGATCGGATACCACGACAAGCATGGGAAACAAAGAGCCAAGGATCCAGACCCCGAGGATGACCCAGAGTCCGCTGGGAGGACAACATTAGACAATCTTTGAAGGATCGAGGACTAGAATGGAACCAGGCCAGGAGGAAGACAGCCGATAGGATAGTCTGGCGCTCTCTCTTCCAAACCTCTACACCTCACGGTAGAAGGAGAACGACTAAGTAAGTAATATATATATATATATATATATATATATATATATATATATATATATATATATAACGCAACGTCACAACTAAACGAATAATGTTGACTGAATTCAATTACAAACAGAGTGCGCCCTGACCAAATGTCAAAGGATCTTTTGTGATTTGAAAATAATCAACTGGCCCTAAAGATCAATTTGGAATCTTCTCACAGTCCGAAGAGGTATGTGAGTTGAAACCAAATTCCCTTGCCAACCGCCCGCGAAGAACATGGAACATATAACATAGAATAGTATGAATGTGGACATATTAAAAAATGGATCTACCATCGCATATAACGGTGGCACAAGTGTACATAATGACCGCAATTACTTATCTTGAAAGAAGAAAAAAATATCCCGGCCCTCGCAACGCTAGCGAAAAACTTCCATGTTGGGTCTCGGGTGCCGTTACATATATGAATCGCTTTCATATACAAGTTGGAATAAACAAGATATGTAGCTGTTCAACGTTGACTTTGGCAGATGAAGTCCAGCGTTGACCTTGACCTTGTATGACAGTTATTTTGAATCCCAAGTACGCGATGATGTCGCCTTGAAAGGACTGGATTCTTTGAAACTTTTCAACCGAGTATTCACTGGAAATTCGTTTTGCTCCCCTTAGACTGGGCCACCAGCTGTAGAGTCTGTTTCGTTCACTGTTGAAGTCTTTATGGACTATACGGCATACATGGTGTAGGGGGTTGTAATAATATGGCGCGGTTAGTAACTATTAATATAGTCGATTTAACTGTTATCAACTTCAGCCGGGCTTACATATAGCCGACACAAATTCAACATCATGAAACAAGGATGTTGTCTTAAGTACTGACCACAACTGGCAAAAGGATGTAAGTCGAGTCCATTTCTTGACGAAGACGTGGACAATTTATTACAGAGGTTAGTACAAATTCAAACATAATATTCATAAGCCTGCATCAACAATGTAGATTACTTCTTTGATATGACAGTTCATATTGTTCTCATTCTTTTTCATTTTTATTAGTCATGAGCTTGATCAACATTTTATAATAAGGACCGACCCTTCAAGGACAGTGACGACCTTCATGGTAATAATTTCTTCTTGGCTTTCTTAGAGCTTACACGCCACGACGGGCGTCTGGAGTGATCCATAAATACAATAGTAATCTTGAGAATATTCGGTGTACGTCTGGAACCCACTAGCAATACGACCCGTGGTTCGTATTGAAGTCCAGCCAGATCGAAACATGTCAGAAGAAATGACGAGAAAATATCATATAATTAATGTACACGTTATCGCCCTACCTTGGCCGATACAACTGTGCTCGACTCCGGAGACTTTGAATACTTTATGAAGGCTTCCCTATATCTGGGCAAGCTTGAACAATAGTTCACACAAAATACATGACCGACACCGGTCATAGCTATCAGGTCACTCTACAACGGCATTGCTCTTTGGTAACTCTTTCACAGGCGCACCGCGTTGCGCCTTTTTTCACTAATGTGTTTGACCGTGCGAAAAATAATGAACTATATATATATATATATTTACTCAAATGTGCCCCCCACATTTAAATTACATGCACAAAAAGGACGTAACACCAAGTCACTAAGAAAGCTTACTCCTCATATTAGAAGGAAGCACATCGCTTTTTTTGGGTCAGATTATGTGAAGAAGACAGCTGGAATATATCGTAAGAATGAAGGGAGAAAAAGGTAAAGGATGAGAGAGAGAGAGAGAGAGAGAGAGAGAGAGGAGAGAGAGAGAGAATGAACGAACGAATAAACGAACTTTATTTTCAAAGTGTTGAGAATTGGGCACACAGGCCCATATGACATTCTGCCCTTCCTTTCTCTCGTCTTTTATACTGATTTCATTTATTCTTACAAGCATTTTACCCATCAATGTAAAAGAATTCAACGTTGTAAAGGTAAAATAATAGCATACTCACATTCACAGTATCTAATTATAAACATGAAATAAAATATGATGAAAAGTACAAACTAAGTATCACCATGAAATAAAATACGTTATCATCATTAAACCTACATTCCATATTATATCATTTGTTCAGAAAAATAATCACGTTAGAGGGCCAGGTAATCAGAACTCATAAAGAGTAGTATAGTATGTTGTTTTTAGGTCGTATTGTGGTGGAGGGCGTGACTTTTATATAAGGAAATGTGGTGGAGGAGCGTGGTGGTGGATCTGACTTTTATATAAGGAAATGTGGTGGTGTGTTGTGGTGGAGGGGCATGACTTTTATATAAGGAAATGTGGTGTAGGAGCGTGGTGGTGGAGCTGACTTTTATATAAGGAAATGGGGTGGTGCGTTGTGGTGGAGGGGCGTGACTTTTATATAAGGAAATGTGGTGGAGGAGCGTGGTGGTGGAGCTGACTTTTATATAAGGAAATGTGGTGGTGCGTTGTGGTGGAGGGGCGTGACTTTTATATAAGGAATTGTGGTGGAGGAGCGTCAGGCTTTGGCGCATGACTTTTTATATAGCGATATATTTTAGCCGTGGTGACTTCCTCTGACGATCAGCTTGCGTCCTGGTAGTGTGTTTTTGTTTATATAAAATATTTATCTTATACATATATTAATTTTACAACATAGATACAAAGGTTTATACAAGGGGATTGACATAAGTCTTGGGCCTGACCATGAAGGACATGTCACAGAGAGCTGAAATTTTGTATAGTGTTTATTCCTTTTCAATATAGCCACCATCTGAATTGACACACTTCTGCCATCTCTGCTTGACATTGAAACGACCTTGGGAGTAGAACACCCTATTTTTCACACTAAACCAGTCATCACATGCCAGTATAACCTCTTCATCGCTGTCAAAATGATTTCCTTTCAGCTGTTTTTTAAGATTTGTAAATAGAAAAAAGTCTGATGGAGCCAAATCTGGAGAATATGGTGGGTATGGAAGAATTTCAATATTCAAATCGTTGGCTTCTAGCTGCACAAGCCGTGCTTTGTGAGAGGGCGCGTTGTCTTGAAGCAAAGGAAGATTTTGAGTGCGCGTTATCCCTCGTTTCCTGGTCACAACCTTTCTTAGTTTGGTGAGAAGATCTGCATTGTACTGTCCATTAACTGTGTTGCCACGAGGCAGATAATCTTTCAAAAGGACACCTTTGCCGTCCCAAAAACAGTCAGCATCACTTTTCCTTCAGATTTCTGCGCTCTCGGCTTGACAGGTGTTGGGGAGCTCGGAGCTTTCCATTGCATGCTGCCAATTTTGGATTCGGGGTCATAATGGTGTACCCAAGTCTTATCTACTGTCACCATGGTCTCCAAAAAATTTTTTGACTGACACTTTTTGAGCAACTGTTGACAGCAATTTACCCTCGTTTGCTTCTGTTCATGTGTCAACAGTCGCGGAACACAGCGTGCACACACTTTTCTTATGTTTAGTCTGTTGTGCAAAATTCTATAAACTGTTCTTTCATTTAGTTTTACTCTACTAGCTATCTCCACAATTGTCATTTTTCAATCCTGGTCAATGATTTTCTTCACTCTTGTTGCACTTTCATCGTTACACTCTGAGGCTGATCTACCAGATCTTGGCAGATCAGCAACATTTGAGTGGCCGCACTTAAACTGTTGACACCAGTTTTTTACCGAAGTATATGAAGGACAAGAATCACGAAACACTGGTTCCATCTCCCTGTGTATTTCTGTAGGTGTTTTTCCCTGAAACATCAGAAATTTTATCACAGCTCTGGCCTCCTTCTTTTCCATTGTTTTCTCAAATCTTTGGAGCAGCAGATCCGGTTAATAGGGTACATTGCGCCGTGCATCGTAGCGGGAAAATCCATTGAAGAAACAAACGCGTACTTCACACATTTAGTGCAAATATGATGAACTTTAAATGTGCCAAGTTTCATCTTCCTCCTGTGACTCCTTTATGGTCAGGACCAAGACTTATGTCAATCCCCTTGTAAATAGAAGTATATAGTTAAGGATCTCTTTTAAAAGAATACTTGAGTTAAAGAGGAAAATATAAAAATCGATAACGGCGGCTTAGGTTACTAAGGGGGTTTATTGAAGCGGGAACTGTTTTTGTGCTGGCGAGGGTGACGATGTATAGTGGGGTGTAGGTTAGGGGGGATTTTTGTGTGATGATGTATTGTACTGTTATACATATATATTTACATATATTACAACAATTAGACATATATGGACATAGAATATATATATATATATATATATATATATATATATATATATATATATATATATATATATATATATATATATATATATATATATATATATATATATATATATATATATAATATAATATAATATAAAAAATCGAGAATGACGGAAAAACAAAAAATCGATAATTAGTAGGTTACTATGGCAAGTTAGTAGGTTACTAAGGGGGTTTTTGAAGCGAGTGGAGTCTTTTTGTGCTGGCGAGGGTGACGACGCATGGGTGTATTGTGGTATTGTTTTTGGTTTGTTTGGTGTTGTGTGTTGTTGTTTATGTTTACAATATTTAGTTATACATATACATATATACATACAATATATACATAAAATATAAAAAAATCGATAATGACGGAATATATAAAAAATCGATAATGGCGCGTAGGTTACTGGGGGATGGGTTTTTAAGCGAATGGAGTCTTTTTGTGCTGGCGAGGGCGACGATGTATGGTTTTAGGTGGTGGTTGTGAGTAGATGGCGGGGCTGCCGACTCGTGGGGTGTGTTGGGATGTAGCTGGTGGTTGCGTGTATGACTCAGGAGTGAAGTGTTAAAGACTTGCCTATATCAGGGACAGCCTCTAGGTGGGAGTGAAGTGTTAGAGATTTTACTAGGGCCACCATTGAGAGGTGGGGGTGAAGTGTTAGAGACTATACCAGGTCTAGTATGAAGAGGTGGGAGTGCAGTGTTAGAGACATGCCAGTACTAGGGCCAGCATTGAGCGGTGGGAGTGAAGTGTTAGAGACGTCACTATAGCAGGTCCAGCATTGCGAGGGGGGAGTGAAGTGTTAGAGACTTGCCTATACTAGGTCTACCAGTTAGAGTTGGGAGTGAAGTGTTAGAGACTTGGCTATACCAGGTCTAGCATGAAGAGGTGGCAGTGAAGTGTTAGAGACTTTACTAGGGCCAGCATTGAGAGGTGGGAGTGAAAGAGACGTGTCACTATACTAGGGCCAGCGCCTAGAGGTGGGAGTGCAGCGTTAGAGACTTGACTATACCATTTTTTGTGTAGGTATTTTAATTGTAATGTGTTGTTGTATTGTGGGCTGGTGTGTTTTTATACATATATACATACAATATATATATAAAAAATATAAAAATTCGATAATGGCGGAAAATATAAAAAATCGATAATGGCGGGTTAGTAGGTTACTAAGGGATTTTTTAAAGTGAGAGTGTGGGGGGTTATTGATTTTGACTGGCTGGGGTGATGACTCATAGATGTGTTGAGGTGTAGCGCTGGAGTAACACAATGTAAAAGCGGGGGGAGGGGGGGTGTAGGTGGTATTGGTTTTGGTCTTGTCTGGTAAGTTTGTGTGCTTGTATTTTAATTATTGTGGGGTGTGGTGTAAGCTGTCTTGTGTGCCGGTATTTTAATTGTTGTCTATACAATATTTATATATGGGAGTGAAGTGTTAGAGACCTGACTATACTAGGGTTAGCATGAAGAGGTGGGAGTGAAGTGTTAGAGACTTGCCTATACTAGGACTAGCATCGAGAGGTGGGAGTGACGTGTTGAGACTATATTAGGTCTAGCATGAAGAGGTGGAGTGAAGTGTTAGAGACTTGACTAGGTCCAACTTCTAGAGGTGGGGGTGAAGTGTTAGAGACGTCACTATAGCAGGGCCAGCAGGAAGAGATGCGGGTGAAGTGTTAGAGACTTACCTATACTAGGTCTAGCATAAAGAGGTGGGAGTGAAGTGTTAGAGACGTGACTAGGTCCAGCTTCTAGAGGTGGGAGTGAAGATTTAGAGACTTGCCTGTATTAGGATCAGCGTCGAGAGGTGGGAGTGCAGTGTTAGAGACGTTCCTAGGTCTTGCATTGAGAGGTGAGAGGGAGGTGTTAGAGACATGACTATACTAGGACCAGCATGAAGAGGTGGGAGTGAAGTTTTTGAGAGTTGACTAGGTCTAGCACTGAGACGTTGGAGTGAAGTGTTAGAGACATGTCTATACTAGGTCTAGCATGAAGAGGTGAAGTGAAGTGTTAGAGACTTTGACGTACTAGGGCCAGCATGAAGAGGTGGGGTTAAGTGTTAGAGACGTCACTACAGCAGGGCCAGCATCGAGCGCTGTGGAAGCAAAAGATATTGATTTTGGGTCTCTCTCTGTTGTGAGAAACGCGCAAAACGTTCCTTTTATGTTTACACCAAATATCGATTGGCTCACGTGCCGGTGTGGCCAAGCAGGTGTCCATGCGCTCGCTGAACAAAGTAACAATTACGAATTTTTCATCGGAAAGCAGGGCCCATAAAAAAGCGAGATTGATTTTTCTTTTGTCTCCACCACCAGGTAGCAATTATGTTGCTTTGATAGCAGGGGTACACCGCGATCAGTTTATCGAGCTACTGGTGAGTGTGGGTTTTTTGTGTACTTGTATTGTGTATGGTTCGGCAGTGTGTTGTGTTGTGTATTTATACATTTATTTTACATACAATATTTATTTTACAAAACAGATAGACGATATTTAGTTATACATATATTACAAATAGTTATACATATATTTAGTTATACGATATAAATACGATATTTATACATACAATATTTAGACAGCATAGACAACAAAGATGTTCTTAATTGTAATAAATATATTTAATTCTTTTAAAAATAAGACGAAATGTCAAGCTAAAGCACTAGTCTCAGCCGCTTGGTAGGTGTCTGCTTCTTCTTCGGTGGTAGATTAGAGACATCGCCCAGGTGGTTGTCTGTGGTGAGAGCTGACGTACAAGGGTTGGTGTTAGGAAACCAACTCGGTTCTGGGGATATTGGTTGCTAACAACTGGAGTTGATGTAGTGGTCAAACGTGTTACTGCATTCATAATTTTTGCAGCACGACATTCACACTTCCATTTCATAATTTTTGTATCACAGTTTTCATATTTCCATTTCATAATTTTTTACACCACAACACTCACACTTCCATTTCTTAATTTTGGTATCACAGTTTTCATATTTCCATTTTACAATTTTTGTATCACAGTTTTCATATCTCTTAATTTTGGTCTCACAATTTTCATATTTCCATTTTTTAATTTTGGTATCATAGTTTTCATATTTCATAATTTTGGTCTCACAATTTTCATATTTCATAATTTTGCCATCACAGTTTTCATATTTCCATTTCATATTTTTTTGTTTTTGTTTATTTCATGAAAGTTTAGGTATAGGTACACTGTCCAAAAGTGAACCCATCAGAGCGTCTTTATCTATGTGGATGTGTTGTAGTCTTGTTACAAACAACAACAAGCTGATTTAGACGTAGCATTTTTTATTTGAAGAAGTTGTGCTTTTATCCTTTTACATGAATATAACAACCGATTTGTTCCAAAACCTTCATGTAACTACGTTGCTTCTTGAATTGAGAAGAAGGAATTTTTATAAGCAATCACTAAGTGAATTCTTATTTTCCTGCCCGCTATAGAATAAAGAGGAAAATATTATAAAAAAGGGATACCTTTTTTATAGACGAAGATGACTAATGATCGGTGTGTGTGGTGGCGATGATTTTGATTTTGTGTTATGTTGTGTGTAGCTAGTGATGAGAATATAAGACGATGAGAGATGAAGTGGCGTCGGAGGCACCTATGCTTTTGATGTAAAAATATGACAGACAATTCCCGTTGTTGGGTGAATGTAACTACATATTGAGACGGGCGCTGAGTCACGTGGTAGTTTTCTTTATTATTTATAGTATATCATGAGTAATAAGGCTACTCACCCATCTAGTGGTATGTAAGTGACCCCGCACACAGCCGTATTCTCCAACATAAAAAACACTGTCAAAACGCTTGACAATACCAAATAGACAGTTTATTGAACACAACCATAGAGATACATGTCACAGACAAACTAGGTTATAGCGACAACTAGATACACCTTAGTGTCGCTGTACAGGCTGCAACCGGAACAATGTCGAGGCCATTTTCATCTATTTTTAATAAAGTTCAAAGACGGGCTTTTACCCTCCCTTGTTTTGGAACCGGATCGATGGCCCGCGCAAAACATCGTGCGTATATTTCTGTTCACGTCACAAGGTCAAAACACATTCGATCAATACTAGAAATGTATAAAAGAAACATTCCTTCGTTCGTGTGTTCGAACCCCCGCGACTTAAGGTTTCACTTTTTTTTACACAGGCGATATCTGGTTATAGGTTTTATATTGTCCCCCAAGCGGTTCATACATGCGGCGACCACGGAAATGTAGTACATTAATTAAATGTAACTAAGTATTTGTTCCAGTTATCAAACGGGTATCTACGTTTTGTCCTACAATTTTCAAACTTTAGTAACAGCTTTTCTTCCAAGCAATAAAGATGGTCCCAATATTTTCTCACAGGCCTGCGCAAAGGGTCCAACCTGTAGGTAAATAAATCAACAGGCAAATACTTCTTTAAATATTTCTTCCACTTGACACAAAAATTTCTTCCCCTTGTCAAAATATTTCTTCCACTTGGCAAAAAAATTCTTCCCCTTGTCAAAAAATTTCTCCCCCTTGGTAAACAAATTTCTTCCCCTTGTCAAAAAATTTCTTCCCCATGTCAAAAAAATGTCTCTCCCTTGGCAAATACATTTCTTCCGCCTGTCAAAAAATTTCTCCCCTTTGTCAAAATATTTCTTCCCCTTTTCAAAAAAAATTCTTCCCCCTGTCAAAAAATTTCTTCCCCTTGTCAAAAAAAGTTTTTCCCCCTTGGCAAACAAATTTCTTCCGCCTGTCAAAAAATTTCTCCCCTTCTCAAAATATTTCTTTCCCTTGTCAAAAAATTTCTCCCCCTTGTCAAAATATTTCTTCCACTTGTCAAATATTTCTTACCGTTGGTAAAATATTTCTTCCACTTGGCAAAAGAAATTTCTTCCCCTTGTCAAAAAATTTCTTCCCCTTGTCAAAACATTTCTTCCACTTGTCAAAAAATTTCTTCCCCTTGTCAAAATATTTCTTCCACTTGTCAAATATTTCTTACCGGTGTCAAAATATTTCTTGCACTAGACAAATATTTCTTACAGTTGCCAAATATTTCTTCAAAGGCGACCATCTTTAATGCGGTGGATATGGCCAAGACAGCTTAAGCTTCCCCGTCTCAGCCGGCTATACAGGCTTTGAAGGTCAGCACGGGACAACACCTCAACACTTGTCACTTTATCTTTCCACGAAAGGCCGAGGAGGTGGCGCAGACACGGTAGATGGCAGGTATTGAGCCTTCTTTCTTGCTTAGCATAGATTGTCCAGGTCTCACTAACATATAGAAATGTACTGGTGATGCAGGTGTTATATACCTCAGCTTTGGTCTTCGTTGTGAGTTTGACGTTTCCCCAAACACGTGATGTGAGGTGAGTAAAGGTAGCTGCAGCTTTGTTAATGAGAATCTCAATTTCGGTGCCCAGAGAGAGTTTATCATTGATGATATACACAAGGTATGTGTGAGCCACGGGGTGTTAAGTCCGCCGAAGTGACGCTAACTGTGTTACCGCTAGTTTTGAAACCAGATCGAGGGTCGGGGTAGACTTCGCGAAAAAACCATTGAGCGTAGACCGCGTAAAACTCCGTTAACATAGCGGGTCAAATGGTTTTGGTTAGGGTGGGTGTCGTCAGCGCTAAATATAGGCTATCGGTAGCCAGCTCGCGTGATACAAGGGAAACACGTTTATGTTCTTTTGATCTTGTAGTATTATTTTTTTATACATAAGACGCCGCAAGGCGTAATGGCCACAGACTGCTTGGTCGGTCGATGGCTAAGGACGGAAGAAGAAGAAGATCTTGATATTATCTTCCCACTTATAGCGCTGTCTTCCCCTTGCATGTTTGCCTTCGACTGTTCATTCCATAATGGTCTTAAGCAAGGTTATATGTCTTTTTATATGGCCAAAATATTTTAGCTGTCTAATTTTGATTTCCTTCATTAATTATCTTTTCGTTCCTCGGTTTTCTATGATCTCTTTATTTGGTTTCTTCTCTTTCCATGAGATGCGCCCCATTCTTCTATATATCTATATCTCGAGAGTCTCAATTCTTTCTTCCAATTACTTATATATTGTCCATGTTTCTACACCATACGGCAATGAAGAACATATATTACACTTGATTATTCTCGGTCTTAATTTGTGAGTTAATTGTTTAGATGTCAGTGTTTTTCTCATGCTGTTGAATATAATTTGGCCCTTTCTATTCTCTTCGTGGTTTCTGTTTCATATCTTCCATCGTCTGTTATTTTATGACCAAGATATGAGAAACTTGGGGCTTGTTGCAGGATTTTCCCATTTATACTTATCTTTAATGTTGGTTTGCGTCTCTTTTGCTAATTATCATAGTTCTCGTTTTCTCAATGTTTATGTCCAATCCATATTCGTGACGTCTGCTGTTTACTTGCTTCACTAGATCTTGTTCATTTTCAGCTAACAAAACTGTTTCATCTGCATATCTAATGTTGATTATTGCTTCAACCGAGATTCAGTCCTGCCATTTCCTGTATGTGTTAATACATTTTTTCGGTGTGTATATTAAATAAGTAGGGGTAATGATTTGTCTCCCACCTCTTTTTCTATATATGGTGAGTAGTTCCTGCCAGATTTTACTGTAGTAGTTTGTTCCCAATAAAGATTACTGAGTATTCTTATGTCTTTTCCATCAATACCCATGTCTTCGAGGCATTTAACTATCTGATGGCGGACTCTTTCAAAAGCCTTCTTCTAGTCAATGAAGCACATGTAAAGACTTTCTTGGATCCCTGTATATTTTTCTGCTAATATTCTTATGCAAAATATTGCTTCTATTGTTCCTTTGAAAAAACCAAACTGCTCTTCTTGGACTTCTTTGTCTACCTTACATTTTATTCTCTCCTGTATGATAATGAGCAGTATTTTAATTGAGTGACTCACTATGCTGATCCTTCTAAAGTCTGAACATTCTGTTGCATTAGGTTTTTGGGCTGCGTTATACAGGCTGATCTCTTCAGGTCATGTGGTATATATCCTGTATTGTTACACAGTCTATGATTGCATATATTGCTGCAACGATCTGTGATTTTATCTATAGCAAAGCTCTCCAGAGTTTCTTTCATTTCTATTCTTATATCTATACTAAGCATTCCAGCTTTTTTCATTTCTATTTTTATATCTATACCAAAGCTCTCCAGAACTTCTTTCATTTCTATTGTTATATCTATACCAAAGCTCCACAGAGCTTCTTTAATTTCTATTGTTATATCTATACGAAAGCTCGCCTGGACTTCTATTATTTCTATTTTTATATCTATGCCAAAGCTCTCCAGGGCTTCTATTATTTCTATTTTTATATCTATACCAAAGCTCTCCAGGGCTTCTATTATTTCTATTTTTATATCTATACCAAAGCTCTCCAGAGCTTCTTTCGTTCCTATCTTTATATCTATACCAGTGCTCTCCAAAGCTTCTGTTATTTCTATTTTTATATCTATACCAAAGCTCTCCATGGCTTCTATTATTTCTATTTTTATATCTATACCCAAGCTCTCCAGGGCTTCTATCATTTCTATATTTATGTTGTCCATACCTGTTATCTTTCCTTAGATATAAACTGTTCTTACTTACTTATGTGTTCCTCTTCCACCGTGGGATGTAGAGGTTTGCCAGAGAGACGCCATACTATCGGCTGTCTTCCTCCTGACCTGGTTCCAAACTAGTCCTCGATCCTTTAGAGATTGTCTCATTTGTCCTCCCAGCGAACTATGTGTCGTCCTGGAAGTCTGGATCCCTGGTTCTTAGTTTACCTTATTTGTCGTGGTAGCCGATCTTCACCAGTTCTACAGACATGGCCAAACCATCGTAGTTGGGACTGGTCTACTTGGGTCTACAGGAGCTGGTTTTGAGGCCTTGACGCATCGTCTGGTTGCGGACCATGTCCCGTCTTGTTACTTCAACCACCTTGAACTTTTCAGTATGTTTTAACTATTTCTCTTATAAACTAGTAAAATACAATAACTGTCTTCCGCCGAAATCTCGCAGAAGATTAACACGATCTATTTAATTTCATTCTCACATATACTAGATGTTTTGCAATCCTGGCAGTCAATGTTATATAATTCAAAAAAGACGTACGGATTCACACAACATAATTGAAGGGATAAAGCAAGCCAGTACGATCCATATGATTTATTTAACAACTTAACTTCCATATTAAATCTTCACATAGCATTTCAGGCATCCTTTTCTGACATCACATTTCTGGTATCTTCTTTCATGACACCTGTCATTAATATCGTACAGATTTCTGCTGTCGGACTCTTCTTCTTCTTCTTCGATCCTTAACCACCGACCGTCAAAGCAGTCAGTGGCCATCACGCCTAGTGGCGTCTTGTAGGGCAACAACAAATTGATTCCACTTTGCACGGTCGGTGGCCATCCTTCGTACAGTGCCCCAACTCTGGTTCATTCTTTGCATCTCAGCCTCCACAGTCCTCCGCCAAGTTGTTTTTGGTCGGCCTCTCTTTCGCTTTCCTTCAGGGGTCCAAAGCATAGCTGTTCTTGTGATGGCATCGGGGTCTCTTCTGAGGACATGACCAACCCAGCTCCAGCGTCTGCCAGCTATGATGGTGTGCATGTCCTCTTGCTTGCTACGAGTAAGCAGATCTTGGTTGGTGATGGTATTCGGCCAAAAGATGCGGTGAATTTTTCTTAGGCATGTTGTGTGGAAAGAGGACAATTTTGACATTTCCTTCTCTGTGACTCTCCAGCATTCCGCACCATAGAGAAGCACAGAAAGCACGCAACTCTGGTATAATCTTAATTTTGTGCTTGTGCTGTATTGGGAGGACTTCCAAATGTTATTTAGGCTAAAGAAGGCTGTTCTTGCCTTATTCATTCTGATGTTGATGTCTTTGCCTGCCCCACCGTCTGGTGTTACTATGCTTCCTAGGTATGTGAAGGTATCTGTCTGTACCAGTTGCTGATTCCTTACTGATATGGGCTCAGGGTTGCTCACATTGAGCGTCATGACCTCAGACTTCTTTAAATTGATGTTCAAGCCCACCTGCTGGCTATACTTATTAAGTCTATCCGTTTTTTCCTGGATGTGTTGATGTGAATGTGCCAGCAGTGCAATGTCATCTGCATATTCCAGATCTTCCAATGTAGAAAATGTAGTCCATCTTATTCCCCTTGGACTGCCCTCTGTTGTCTGGCGCATCACCCAGTCTATGACTGTTAAAAATAGAGTGGTTGATAAGGGGCATCCCTGTCGTACTCCTGTCTTCACCTCGAAGGTTAGGTTGCTCTGCCCAACACTACACGTAAAGTTGGCATAGAGGCTTTTTATGATTGACACTATGCAGCTTGGAATTCCATACGCCCTCAGTATTTTCCATAAACTGTCCCTATGTATGCTGTCAAAAGCCTTTTCAAAATCAACAAAATTTATGTAAAGCTGTCTTTGCCATTCTGAGCACTGCTCTATTATGTTCCTGAGAGTGAATATATGGTCTACACATCTTCTGTTCTTTCTAAATCCTGCTTGTTCTTTCCTCAGTTTGTAGTCTACTGCCTTTGAAATTCTCTGTATAATTATCCTGCCTAGTATTTTGCTGGGAACTGAGAGAAGAGTGATTCCTCTCCAATTATTGCAGTCTGCAAGATCTCCCTTCTTGGGCAATTTGACAATTATTCCTTTGTTCCACTCTGATGGTGTTGTCCCCGTTTTCCACACTTGTGCAAATAGTGGTTCTAGTAGTTCTGCTGCTAGCTCAGGGTCTGTCTTAAATAGCTCTGCATTTAAGTTATCATGGCCCGGAGCTTTACCGTTCTTTAACCCTTTGATTGCTGTGATGATTTCTTCTTTTCGTGGAATGTCTGTATTTACATCTAGATCGTTTTCAGCCTCAGAAACATTCAATTGTGTCTCTGGTATTTCCTTGTTCAGAGTTTCTCTGAAGTGCTCTGCCCATCTTGTTTCCTGTCCCTCTGCTGTCTTGATGAGATTTCCTTGCTTATCTCTTACTAATGTAATATTGTTTGCACCTTGTTTTCCGCTGATGAATTTAGTTATTTTGTATACTGTGCTTTGTTCATTTCTCAGTGCTGCCTCTTCTGCCTGTTTTGCAAGATCGTCTAGGAAATTCCTTTTGTTGGCTCGGGTTTGGCGTTTAACTTCCTGTCCAGCTGGCTGTACTGTTCGCTATATAGTTGCTTTAACCTGGGGGACTTCGCTTCTGTTTTCTTTCTTTTCATTTCCTTTCTCATCTTTATGGTGTTTAGTGTTTCTGGTGTTATCCAGTCTTGCTTCTTCCTTTCCTGGAATCCTAAGCATGATTTGCTACTTTCCTTGTATATTGTTGAAATGGTGTTGAAATTCTGGTCTATATCATCAGTCAATGTCTTTTCCTGGCTTTTGGCAAATTGATATCGTTTCTTAATGTCGGCCGCAAAAGCTTTTCTGGTAAGGGGGTCCTTCAATTTGCTGATGTCAAACCTTTTCTGTGTAGTTACAGTTGGTCCAGCCCTTCTTAGTTTCACTTTCAGTTTTGCTACTACTAAATGGTGATCACTTCCCACATCTGCACCTCTTCTTACCTTCTGTCGGACTCGGTTATGTCAAAAAAAGTTAATTCTTCACAACTTGTGATACAAATCATTACCCCTTTTTATTCCTGATAGGCCAGTTTGCCTCGAAATTCCAAATTTTGAACTGTGCGCTTTTTGGACATAAAATCGGACACCTTGTCCTTCCACAGACCGACTATCGTGTCTCCCTCTGACGTCACATTTCTCTCTCTGACGTCATACTTCACAACGCATTCAACTTAATTTTATAAAGCCGCGCAACGATAATTGAAGCAACCCTCTGTCGGGAAACCCCGAAATCTTCAATGATCATGCGCAGCTGACAACACTAGGGGAGCAAAAGTCTGATAAATGTTTTTGTTTTTCTTTCTGATTCTCCCATGACCCAAAGATGAATTAACAGATAATGACAGACGTTGTCCGGCATGGGCAAGAAGAGGTGAATGCGATAAAAATCCAAGTTATATGTTACATAATTGTAAAAAGTCCTGCAGAAAAAATTGTAAGTAAATAGTTTATTGATGTTATATTTTTTCTGATTTAAAAAACTGAAAATAATCAATTAGCAATTTTAACACTATACGAAAACTGATTTTCGGTTTTTGAAAGTATATCGTCTGAAAAGTTTTCGAATGAACTTCCAAGCGATACAAACATGCCTCGTGCAGTTCCCGGGGGTCGCTGGGTAGACAAAGAGAGAACAGGACTACTGCTGCGTAAAGCATGTCGTGCATGGCGACATGTGAGATTGTTCATATGGCTGGCAACCTCATCATGTTAAAAAATGTGTCACTGAAACCACGTCTGCAAGAGTTTTTGATTTGGTGCAGGCTTCCTCATGGGGGACCATCTGTAATGGTTGGCTGCATGCTCCATAAGGAGTGAAGAAAAAACAAAGATGATGATTACGATGATACAGATGTAAAAAAAAGAGAGAAGACAGGGAAAGAACTTGAATGTGTTACGTGAGCTCGGTATCAACTGATTGGAGGCTTATGCTGGTGGAGGAAGTTTGAGAAGGGTTCAGTGTAGAAATATAGCGGTTAATTTCCATCTTTGGAGATTTGTTCATGACATTATTAAAAGAAGAAAGGAAGTTATCCGGCCACCTCCCCCCTTTTTTAAAGTTCTCGTGGGGATGAAGCCAACAACTTCATTAGAATGAGCCGACACTGCTTCCTTATGTGTCGGTTTTGCTGCCAAGGAATATGTGTGATTCTACATCTTGTAATGATGTTTCTTCGAGTGGACATTGGTATCGTTTCCTGCATTTATTATCATTATCTTTATTTTCTCCCTATGTATTTTCAGACCCACTTAGTGTGACCTCCCATCGAGTATTTTCATTTAGTCTTGCATCTGATTACGGTTATGGGACAGATGTGCCAGGTCGTCGGTAAAATCTAGATAGTGCAGCTTTTTAGTCAGTTCACATGATTCCATTTCCGTTTGCTGATTTCGATGTTTTCATAACCCATTCTAAAGTCCGTAGGAAGAGAAGTTGTGACAAGAGGCATCCGTGTCCAGTTCTTATCCCAAACGGTTCTGTAAGTTGTCCTTCATGAAGAACTCTGCATATCATGTATTCATATGTTTTCCGTACTAAATGAAAGATCTTCAGGGGACTCCATAATGCCTCATAAATTTCCAAAGTGATTCTCTGTCTACACTTTCAAATACCTTTTCATAATCCACAAATCCGGTGTAAAGAGTCAGGCTCCAGACTTTGTTCCATTATTATTGTTCTTTACAGGATCTGTTTTGTCGAAAACCTGCTTGTTCATCTCTCAGTTGTCTGACTATTGACTCTTTTAATGTCTCAAAGATGATCATATTTAATATTTTTTTTGGGATAGTAACATTAATCCTCTGTAATTTGTACTTTCTTGTCATTCGCCTCATTACCAGTGGACCTTCTTTCTTGGATGGCTGAATTGAATTATTCTCTTTAGTAGACCTGTCTGATGTTTTTTTTTTTTTGTGTGGCTTCCAAGTTCAACAGGATGGGGTAGGTGGCCCCATGTTCGACCCCCTTTAGTCGCTTCTTTTGACATGCGTGGTAGGTTACTGTGTTACTATTCTTTTGCTCACCTTTCAGCCATCCCCGGTAACACACAGGTAAATTATATTTGAATTAATAAAACTAAACACAGATGAAATGTTTTTGAGTGGTTGAATAAATCCTGTGACAATGATGATGCTTTAAAGAATGAACGATTTATTCAATAAACTATTTACGATTCCGGAATGTATTAATTATAAATCCTTATACGGGCAGAAATATAAACCTTTCTTAATGACTTCCATTTCAGGAATTCGAGGGTTCAGTAGGTCAACTGCAGTAGACGTTCTTTTGCAGGCTGGAGCTCCAGAGACCATTCAGTTATCACTCAGTTTGTGTGTAATATTTCGCAATGCGCATGCTCAGTTTCATGCATCGTATTTACTTATTATTTTCGACGGAATATATAGAGCGTCCGAGAATTATTCACAACATTATGAAGTCCAATAACCGTTACCAGATAGGAGTGTTATGGATAAAAGAGATCACTACATTTCGGCTTTAACTCAAGGGAAATCTTATTTATTGGGGGTTGGGGGGGGGGGGGGGGGGGTACCTAGGCGGTATCGCGCCCGCCTCTAATTCTAAAGGTATAAGGTTCACACCAGCTTCGCTCCAAGTACAGGTTAATATACTTACTTACTTACTTACTTAGTCGTTCCCCCCTTCTACCGTGAGGTGTAGAGGTTTGGAAGACAAAGCGCCAGACTATCCTATCGGCTGTCTTCCTACTGGCCTGGTTCCTAGTTAATTTAATTGATGGAACAAGAACAGTTAATATAATTGATAGAACAAGAACAGTTAATATAATTGATGGAACAAGAACAGTTAATATAATTGATGGAACAAGAACAGTTAATACAATTGATGGAACAAGAACAGTTAATATAATTGATGGAACAAGAACAGTTAATATAATTGATGGAACAAGAACAGTTAATTTAATTGATGGAACTTTTTGTTTTTTCAGAACCAGTCGTTGCTAATGATGTCATACTTTCCCCCTGACCTCCTGAGTAGTGATATCAGATATGTAGACTTCTAGGAAAGGAGGTCCCGTGTGCATGTTGCGCACGTTAAAAATCCCGTGGCAGTTGGAAATCGTAAAGAGAAGGCCATACGGCCCGTGCCCTGGCAAAATTTAAAAAAACCCAATAAATTATGAAGCCTACCCACCAGAAAAAAATATTTATAGAATGTGTGATTCCTGCATAAACACATTGGGATCATCGACGGTACTACAGAATGCGTGGACTGTGCTGAGATCCTCTTTGTGTGATCTAAGGGAGGAGATTGGAGCATTGATGCAGTTGTCCGTGTACAGTGAAGATAGTCCTTAAAACCAAACCAAACCAAAGGTGAATAACCTGTAATGTTTTTGCAGTGTATGGTCTTATCCTCCTAAACCTTTGTTGTGCTATATGCTTCCGCGCACGTATGAATACATGTAACTACACACTTATTTGTAAATATCCCTACCAGCCACACAAAAAGCATCTGAGTCGCCACTTAGGAGATCGGAGCACTCATGCAGTTGTCCGTGAGCAATGAAGATGGTCTTTTAAACTAAACCAATCAAGGACATTTATTGGCCACATTCATTTAAATTCAAATTCAAAATGAAAAGCTCATGATACAGTTGTTCAATATGTTCCCTTGTGGGCACCCTCTGTAACATATCATGTCCAACCGATATTCCAGTTCTCGCCATGAGTTTTGCAGCAGCACAAGTGCAGTTAATTTCACTGAATGTGATCAATAAAATTCCTTGGCAGTAGTTCCCAAAATTTATTTTTGTCTGGGCCACACTTTTGGAATGAAAATGTGCTCTCGCCACACTGAATATTTTTATTGATAATAAATACCTTCAAAAGCAACAACAAAATAAAAAAAAAAATTCAACCCCTTGCAGTGCTTTATTCATAACATAGAAGACAACTGTTTTATAAAATGATCATGAAACATTCAGGAAGTATAAAAAAAGTACAGGTACGTAAAAACATGATTCGTTCACAAAATATACAAATTCAGTGAGACATGTGAGCTTTTTTTTTGCAGGTATATTAGGTCTTATTTGAGAGAAACAAACTCTCATCTCCTTATCAACACAAAGAAGCCTTTCTCTTTTCTGGTCTTTGATATTTGTCAGAGCTAAAAATCCCTGTTCACAACAACATGTCATTGAGAACTGTATCTATTTGATATAAGATAAATTATATAACTGAATAAAATTCGGACAAATTCTGGAAAATACTAAGAGTTTCTGTACATATTTTTCCACTATTATGTAACAGGTAGCAAAATTAATAAAATAAATAAGAACATGAACTTCATATTTATTTTTGGCATATCAATTTTTTGAACATCACTCTAAATCCCTGATTGTCGTTGAATCTTCCGGCTACACCTTCCATCCTCTCGCGCCACACCAGTGTGGTGTGCCACACCGTTTGGGAACCACTGGGTCAATGCTACAAAAGTAGTGTCATTTATCCGTTTCATTCGTATTCGCTCAAGGTTGTTGGACTTGATAAACTGGTGAACTATTCTTGGACACCATAGGTAAATATGGAACCATACATGTAATGTATGCAACATTGACATATTTAAACCACTAAACAAGTTATGGGGCGGGGGATTTATTAAGGCAGTAATTGAAACTTGTCTATTAGCACTTCTTTTTTTTTTTTTTGGACAACTTTTCTTCTGGGGGTAATAACTGCAGTGTTGGGACAATTTATATATCATATCTTGGAACGTGGAATAAACAAATAATTGATAGTTTTGACTTTATAACTAGCAATAAAAGGATGGATCGTATTTGAATTTGTTGTATTTGTTTGTTTAATCATGATCATTACTCCTGGAGCATATTCCTACAACGAATTCATACCAATATGTTCTGTCCTGTGTCATCCATTCAGACTTTCAATATCGTATTTATCACTTTCACGTTTGTCTACAATACCCTTTCTATATATGTTTTGATCTCCTCTATTTATTTTGCCGTGAGTTATTTCAACATCATCATCGCCTTTACCGTTCAGCTCAGTATGGAGTATAGGCATTCATAAATTCATTCAAAACCTTCCAGTCTTTTGCTGTACGTTGAATGTCTTTCTATGTCTCTTTTTTCATTCCTTGTATGCCTGTCCCTTATTCCGTTCTCCGTGTTTTTTTTTTTGGTAGTGTGTGTTTGTGTTTTTATTTGGTCTCCCTTTATGCATCTCATCATGGTGATTCCAGAAAAAAGATGTAATGCTATTAACTGGTTTCCTAAATCCAATACCAGCGTTCATCCTGTAGAAACCAGTATAAAAAATCATCCAAGGTAGATAATTCAAGTAATTCACCTCGGCCATACAAGACACAGGAAGGTCCTCTATTAACGATCTTTATGAGGCTGCCCAGGGAAATTCGGAAAAAAATCTGTGATGCTGACCTACTTTTTTTCGTGAAGCAAAATCTCCAGATTGGATACATGGAATGTTAGAAAAAGAAACGAAAAGGGGAAACTTGCGCAGGAGGCAGCAGATTTAGGAAAATACAAAACGGGCATCCTGTGGGAGAAAGAACGTGGACGGGAATATAAAGGAATAAACCTAGGTTATTTATTTAATTCATCCAGCTCCTTATTGGAGCATGGAGCCACAACTATAGCTGGTCCCGTTGCAGGAAACCTGGATTAAAGATAAGGACAGTACTTACTGTCTCAGACCTAAGGGTCTTTTATATTTGGACATGCGCCCTAATATAACCGACTAGGTTGAATGGGACGCGCCTCGCCAAAACGAGGCAAAACTTTATTTAATTAATGAAATAAACATGCTCCTGCAGCCGTGATTTCTGTAGTTATTTTCTTCATGTTAACGTTTCCAGCTGCACGCACAACCTCATAATAGTAGTTTTTAACGACATGCTTGAGGGGCCAGTAGCATGGTCTTTCTTTGTCTCCCAGAGGGCCCGAGTTATTTACTGACAGGTTATTACGAGAGATTTTATTAGCATACTTGTTTATTGTAGAGATTGAAAGCACTTTCATAGGAGCAGGGTTAGTTTTATTTTCTCCTTCTGATCAGAATATCATATCCAAAGTTGAAGTCAACACAACCGATAGGATAGTATGACGCTCTCTCTGACAAACCCATAAACCTCAGGGTAGAAGAGGAAAGACTAAGTATGTAAGTAAGTTGATGTCAGTGCTCATTGTATGTAATTGAAAGATGAAGTACACGAAGCTTTGCATGGTATAATACATCACAAAATAGCTGATAAATTACAAGTCACATTACATTACACAAAACTTGAGTATTACATGACTGGGCTGTGTGTCACATGACTCAATAAATTACAAGACACATTACATAACACAAAACTTGAGTATTACATGACTGGGCTGTGTGTCATATGACAATAAATTACAAGACACATTACATTACAGAAAACTTGAGTATAACATGATTGAGTTGTGTATTACAAGGCACATTACATAACACAAAACTTGAGTACTATATTACTGAGTTGTGTATTACAAGACACATTACATGACACACAACTTGAGAATTACATGACTGGGTTGTGTGTCATATGACACAATAAATTAATTACTAGGCACATTACATAACACAAAAAATGAGTATTACGACTGGTTTGTGTATTACAAGACACATTACATAATACAAAACTTGAGTATTACATGACTGGGTTGTGTATTACAAGACACATTACACACCTATAAAAAAACAAATGAGTATTAAATGACTGAGTTGTGTGTCAAATGACTCAATAAATTACAAGGTACATTACATAACACAAAACATTAATATTACATAACCTGGGGTGCATTACAAATGACTTGTTATATTGCATGACAAACTATGTGACATCTTACAAGGGATGCTGCTAGTAGCAGCAATAGAATAAAAAACAAAATATATTTAAACGGAGTAAGTCACCCGCCAAAATATGTCCTGAAATAATTATGTTGTGTTCATTCTGCAGTATGCCCTGATGACGGCTCTGAATTTCCTTGTGGTCATTTAATTCAGTTTGATTTACTTGAGAAATGTGGAAACAGTGTGGTACGACAGCATAGAAGTTCCATCTATGATGAGCAATGAGGCTGCACTGGCTATTGGATTATTAATGTTGTTAGACCTAAATGTCTTTTGTATTTGGACATGCGTCTTAATATAACCGACAAGGTTGAACGAGATGCGCCTCGCCAAAACGAGGCAAAGTGTTATTTTTAAAAAATCCACATATATAACTATATAGAACTATATAACTAAACATATATAACTATATGGTGGAGACACTTTTTCTTACTTACCCGTATTGCATAATATAAATGAGGAACAATCCCATAAATGATCTCACCGAAGAGGCAGGAATATATCTTAAAAAGACAATAACAGCAAAAAACATCCAGCGCCATGTTATATTGGGAACCAAATGAGCGGTGTTTCAATAAGCGCGCAAGTGAAAAGTACTTGAACAAGCGATCGGTACTGGCTGATTTACTCAGTAAAAGCAATCTTTATCTGGGATGTTATATTGGAACATGCCGTCTTTATATTGGGAACCAAATGAGCGGTGTTTCAATAAGCGCGCAAGTGAAAAGTACTTGAACAAGCGATCGGTACTGGCTGATTTACTCAGTAAAAGCAATCTTTACGATTTGTTTTGCCCATTGGCTTTTTGCAAGTTGATCGGATGTTTAGATGATCCAAAAGATGGTTGCTAGTATTTTGTTAAAGGTATTCACAAAATTAAAAAAACAAACAAAAAAACAAAACAAAGAAAGTCACAAAAAAAGAGTAGGGAACGAAAATTCCTTACCAACTACCAGGTCTCAAAACTTAGATACGGGGATTTTCTCCAAATTTCTCCAATGCCGTCTTTATGCACTGATTTGCACATTTGTAACAGTGTCCTCTCACAGCACCAAATAACAATATGTCACAGCGCACGTGCTGTTTGTAAATAAACGTATTGATTTGTCAATTGTTGAAAGTTCAGATCAGATCGGGTTGCACAGTATTAACACGACACACCTCTTATGTTAATAAAAGTGTTCTTGTTAGTGTTCAGTAGTCAGAAAGGCTACACGCCCTAGATGTTGATTTCCACCAGTCTATAGAAATGTGTGCAACCTTGTTTAACCCAGGTAGGTTCTTCCGGATGAGAATGTAGCTACTTGTTGGTGTTTCTTGGCTCGTGATGTTGCGTATAATGTAATGTTAGTGCTCACCTTAGTTTGTTGACTCAGTTCATCTCACAATAACACATAAGTCATTGACGACAGTTAATACAGACACCAGGATAGCTAACTGTCTCACTCACAACAATTTTCTAAACTATTAACAATAACTAGTTTAATTACTGACGACAAATCCAATAAATGATGAACTGTTTATTCACTGTTCACAAAATCAGCAATATTATGTATAGTTTCATTTCTTTATAACTCTAGTTTTATCTAATCCTTTCCTATACAAATGTGAGAATCGTTGTTCTTAATTATCTCTATTTATATACTAGTGTAAAAGCTAGTAATCAAGACGGGAATTAAATTCAAAGGCACCAATACCTAAAGGCAATTTTACTTATTCACAATCTGTGTATACTGGATCACACATTCTATAAATATTTTTGTGCACACCGTCATTTGCGCATTCTTCTTTGGTAAGTGTCTATAAATATTTTTGTGCACATCGTCATTTGCGCATTCTTCTTTGGTAAGTGTTACTATTTTAGGGAGAGTACATATAAGGGAAACAATACAATTAATGTCTAACTTTCAACCAAAGTTGCATCCCTTTGCGTTACTGACAGAAAAAGCTGGGATTATATAGCTGCAGTGCAGCAGGTCAAACAAGGCCAATGGACTACATGGGAAGGAGCCCTGCAGAGGTCCTTGACATGGAATGATATATGGCATATGGCACCTCTTAGGCTCGTTGTTAGCTCAATGTATGACTTGCTGCCGTCGGCCACCAACCTTGTGAAATGGGGAAAGTCGGATGATGAGCAGTGCCCCCTGTGCCAGGGGAGGCAGACACTCAAACACGTGCTCTCAGAGTGTAAGGTGTCATTAGGGCAAGGGCGATACACTTGGCGCCATAACAAAGTGCTAAATGAGCTTGCTGCGACAATAGATCTGGCAAGGATGAAGGCGAATAGCAAACCCAGGCCGAGCACTGCAAATACATACTTTCTGAGGGCAGGAAAGTCAGCACACCCCAAACCGAGTAAACCTGGTAGCAGTTTACCATCTCTTCTTGACTGTGCAAACGACTGGGAGATGGCGGTAGACCTACCTGGACGAGGGGCATATCCAGAGAGTATCAGAAAATCGCGGAGACGGCCGGATATAGTGCTTCATTCTTCAGCAACGCTTCAGGTCATACTGATTAAACTGACCGTGCCATTTGAATCCAGATTAGATGAGCAACATTTGTTCAAAGCGGCCAAGTATAGTGATCTGGCCGCGGATCTGAGACACGATGGGTTCACTGCAAGGGTCATGGCTGTTGAAGTGGGCGCAAGAGGGCTTGTGGCTGCATCAGTGTATGATCTATTGAAACTGTTGGGGCTGAAGGGACAGTCGAGAACAAGGGCACTGAAGAGGCTTAGTGAAACTGCCGAAAAGGCATCAGGCTGGCTGTGGAACAACCGCAATGGGCAATGGAAATCGTGACAATAAACGCTGCGGTACAGAAAACAGCAGGAATTTTTCTAAGTCCACAATACGCTGAGTTTTTGGTGTACTAGTGAAAGGGCTGTCGCTGAGAGGCGACAGGCGGTGTATATTATAGAGGTGTCAGAATTTGAGTGGCGAACGCGCAGTGGCTAGACTCGTCGGCTTCGCGATGGTGTCTCAGTGTGTGCGACGGAACGAACGGAATAATTTGTCTTCTCTTTGTTACTTTCACAATTGCCTCCACGGCTGGCGGAGTTGTGGATTAAAGTTGCTACCATAAGTGAAATGGGTACATTTTCGATACAAGACAACAGGAGGCTGAGACGCTTGGGAGTCATGACCCAAGTGGGCCCGCTCCCCTTAGAGTGTAAAGGAGTATATCGGGCCGAAACACTTGTCGGACGGGGGCACTCCTTCTGATGATCAGATTGCTTCCTGTTGTATCGCTCTGTAAAGAGTTTCCTATCATTTATATATATATATATTCTTCTTCTTCTTCCATCCTTAGCCATCAACCGGCAAAGCAGTATGTGGCCAGTACGCCTAGTGGCGTCTTAGGGCAACAACAAATTGATCAATCTATCGCTGTTTCCACCACGCCTAGTGGCGTCTTTGTGGAACAAAAACAGACCAAACAATCTATCATTGTTTCCGTAATCAGATTGGTTGGCAAGCAGGTGATCAGCCCACTGTGCGAAGTTTTTACGGGATGGGGTAAACAGCCCCATGCCCATACCCTCCTTAGTCGCTTTTTACGACATGCGTGGTAGGGTGCAGTGTTACTATTCTTTGCTCCCCTTTCGGGCCCCGGTAACACACGGGTGATATATATATATATATATATATTCTTGTCCCCATCATGACAAACACTTGAGAATCGTTGTTCCCATTATTACATAAAAACTGCTTCAACTGAAAAGTTACACTGATTCTCAAAATCTCGTGTAAAGTAATAATATCATCTTTCTTAATATTCAATGAATATTTCTCATTAAGTTTTACAGTATTGTCACAGGTAGGTGTAGATTATAAATAGATTACCTTGTATGTCTGAGTTCAGACAGAGTATGAATGTGTAATGTGGAAAGTAGATAAGAATAGAGTCCCTAATGAAAAATTATGGGCATAGATCTGACCTCTGGAGAGTAAAGAAGACTATTTCTCCAGCCTCCTATGACTATGGTTATATGTTAGTCTCTTGCCCGTCCTCTAGAGACAATTAGAAGAATTCTAACACAAGCAGTAAGAACATATATCACGACATTCAGTGACAGTTATAAGAGAAGAGGCCCTGACCACAAAAGGTATTTTTATGTTTGTAAAAAAAAAATACGGCCACAACATCAACATGGAAATCAGTATGCCTTAACAATCTCTGAAATAATCACAATCACAGTAAACAAACAACCTACCCCACCACTTAGATAAATCGCACACGAGCAGATCGCCTCACTCCACACCAACACACAGAGAGTCTCTCACACATCCAGCTTTTTAGCTAACAAGGGGCCCCCAGTCTTCCGTGTGCTAAAATAAATCCTGGTATGTAAGCACGCCTAAACTCCGAGAAATCTAACACTGTTCCTTTGGATGTTGCTGTCCAGTTAATGAAGGAGATAAGCTCCCTGTGAAAAACAGGTGTCGTAAAAATCCCAGCGTGTGCTCACTATCCAAGGAAACGAGTGCTAGTGCGCTTATCCAAACACAAACGATAAATCCAATTTGCTGGGCGCTAGTGATCACTGCTGACAAATAAGAGAACGAGTATAAGTGAGGGTTCTCAAGGGATGCGCCTCTATGAGTGGAAAAATGGTGATTTGGCTTCAGGTAGATGTTTAGTGTTGACCAGGGGCCGCTTCGTATGAACAATGCTCCAGCTACTCTGGTTTTACCGACTATCAATGGGTGGGACAGCGTTGCCGACACAATTCGATGGCAACGGAGACAGCCGGTCTGGCGGGAGGTATAAGTGTATCCGGCTAAGGCTGGGAGTATGTTGTTCGATGTAACCGGCCCTACATGGGTCTGACGATATTGCCCGAAAGCTTGGTGGGCAAAGGTAGCTACTCGTAGGCAAGGGCGATAGATCTACCTGTATGTTGTTGATAACTATTGGTAGTAGATGTCTTGACGATGCATAGGTGCTCCAACTAGGGTTACAGAGAGCACAGGGTTACAGACGTTGACCACTCTGAAAAAAAAAACAACCAGGTCACACATATCGTCAACAATTTTCCCAGTCAGGTCTAATGTTTACCAACATACAACATTACATCTTTCGTTCCCTCCACTAAATAACACACGCACTTCACCCTGCTCTTCTACGTTACATAAAATCACACACACCTGCGCTGATTAGTTTAAACATTCGTACAGGAAAACGCGTCCATGCGTTACTTCCACGCTGTCTACGTGGACGGGTCTGCTGACCTCGCTTTTCACACACACAGCTGCTTTAAGCAAGTCCAGTCTAGCCATTCAAAACATAAAGTGATAAATAAAAGTGCCCTTGAGATAATATATCTAATTGGGACTACACTAGAAGTTATAAAAATTCATGTTGTGATGATACACACTAATCGTAAAACGTGTAGCAGACTTTATACATAATTAAGTTATACACATATTCCACAAATAGAAAACAAATGGTCAAATATAATATATTTCCGTCTCCTTTCCCGTCTTTCTGAAAATCCCTCTCTCTATTCTGTAAACAGTAAATAAATATTAGACAAACATAAAGGTATGTTTTCAAGCACTCGTAAGAAATAATAAAGTAGAACACTAGACAACAGAAAAACAACAGACGTGAGTGGCTTGTCTAATATTTATTTATAATCTATAATTAAGTATTGAGTCAGTGATTCTCAATAAGTTTACTTACATGTGACATCAAAGGCTAAGAGCCTGGAATAAAGTCACCACTATTTATCTTTTGATTGCTTCTCTGCAGGATCACACATTTTCACTTCACTACAACCGCTCCACCAACGGCGTGAAGTTATAAATATTCATTACATATTCTATAGCGTAAACACGCAGAACAATATTATCCTTAAAATGACTAAAGAGCCGCCTGTGAATCGCTATTCACCTTAGCGGGTGTCGCGAGAGGTTCCTTAATTTATGAAGAATAAGACAACAAGGTGTATCAGGTGATACTAGGATAGTTGCCAGAGAAGAGTCTGGTCTTAAAAGAAATACCCCATTCTCAGAAAAGAGCAATGGTGTATAGAGTTCATAGGTATAAAGTCAGGCTGTAAAGAATTTCTGGCCGAGATAGTAATATTCAGTACCAGAATTCTATGGTGCCACTCTCAGAGTTATACATATGGGCTGTTATAGTATCTAGGGGATTTAATTAAATTCAAAGTAATTCAAAGCTGACATAAAGTAATAAAAACAGTGGACTACAATTTCTTAATTTTATTTATGTACAGTTATCTGTTTAGTTTTGTTTGTGTAAACACAAACCCTAAAAATAAAAACACACTGATGATGTTGCATGTATCTACACCAAATAAAAGTCAATCACTAACATTAAAGTCTTTTCCTAGTTGTTAAGGCTCCCTTGTTATGAAAATAGTCTTAGTTCACCTAATCCTCTGGAACCAATGTTAATGTTGGTACTTGAATTTATCTTCATCATTAGGGGAGTAGATATCGACAACTGTCACAATGACTTCACTGTTACTGATATCACTTGAATTTATCTTCAAAGTATTTCTTTGTTATGTAGCTTTTGAAAATGTCACACTGACTACAATGTTACTGAGATCACTTGAATTTATCTTCAGAGTATTTCTATGTTATGTAGCTTTTGAAAATGTCACACTGACTAAAGTCTATGCTGCTTCCAGACTAATTTAATCATCACTGTTTTCATCACTACTACTATGACCGGGTGTGGTACGCCAATGCTCTGCGAGTCAGTCTTGTCTAATAGGACTTAACTTCTTCACTTCCGCCTTTTCCTTGAAGCCAGAATATAAGATGGAGAAGCCCAACACTGAGGGTCCCCACTCTTCCAACTGATGTAGGTACAGGGTGCTTGTTCAAATCTTACACCGCTAGGTACAACACCAATGTTCTTCTCTGCTACAAGATGAGTGACAGGATACCTCTGACCTGAAATGTAATAGGTCTTACATAGCATCTGGCTCTAAAATCCTCCTACCCAGATTGTAGATTAGTGAGGCAGTTCAGAATAAGTGATGATAACACAGGAAAGGTAGCATCAGTCAGTGACAAATAGGTTTATGCAATAATATAACACAGCATTACAACACACACACTTTCCCAATATGTCCAGGATTGACATCATTAACTGCATAGGCCTTACGGCGAGTGTTGAGTGTATAGGCCTACTCAAACAATACATTAAATTTACAATCTTTCCTCTTTTACTATTTGCTGATAGTATTGTCTAGTCCAGCAATCAGAAAAGGCTTTAAAAGCTTCTAAAACTAACAACCTTCATTCCGTCCGGCCTTAGTTTAAATGTCGAACATAATTTATACAGCACAAAGCAGCTTTCCTTCTATGAATCACACAATGAGATTTTACACACACAATCACTTCCCTTAAACACTAGTAATTAATATTATACATATTATGACTTAATTCTCTTACCCACAATCTCAGATTCAACAGGCTTTTAATAAACCCATGCAGTCTGCTTCACTGGCAAATGGCGAAGGAGCTGGGGTAGAATCTGATTCTGTCCTCTGACGGATTTGGTTCTGGCGGTTCAAGAGAAATATTCCAGATTTGTTTCCCTTTTTATTACAGGTAGCGGACAAACGGAAGACAAGCGATTCCATTGGCTGGCTGGGTCAGTTTATGTTCACCAAAATTTCAGTAAAACAACCACTTTCTGCCCGATCTGTCGATCTGACAAAACTTCGATAATTTATTCTTCCGGTGTTTCCCAACCGATTCCTTCCATCCAGGTCTTGTTTAAACCTGCCAATTGGGCGCTACCATTTAAACAAGCTAACCTTTTTCTGCCTCCCTTATAGTGTTTGCAATCACAGTTGAACCCGGGGAAACCAGCCTTCGCTCCAAGTTATTACTGCATGTAATCACTCATAACTCCTGTGTCCATGCTTCTACAACTTAAATCCATGTATCTAATGAAAGTTTAAGATTCCTGGTATTTTACTGTGCTCACTGTTCCGAGGGACATACCCTATCCTTTGGCCTGAAGTCACAAGTACACATTCACGTTTACACAGATTCTCTCTAGCAATCTAGCAGCCTACGGTTCCTGAGACCGGGTTTCAGCTCGTGCAGCGATTGGTCAAAAACATTTGTTGACATATTTCGATATAGGTAGGCAAGGTAGGCTCTCGTTAATTGCCCTTAGATATTGGTTCAGGACTACGCTACAGATAGCCCCCCAATTTTTAAGCGAGATATTTCTGTCGAGCTTCAATCTGAGACCAGTAACGAGGCAATCATCCAGCAGGAATATATTCTTCCCTCTTTCCATCCTGGTTCTGATCAGATGGGTGCCTACTCAGAAAATCTGCCCCTACATTCTGAGATCCAGTGATATAGATGTTCCTCGAATGATTCTGTAGCTCTAAGGGTATCATCCAGGAAATTAGGGATAGATGGGTTTTGTAAGGGATCCAATAATCTCCTCATTACCCCGGAGAAAACACTCGGAGCATATAATATGATTCCTATGGGGAAATGAAATTTTCCTGCACCAAGAAATCAATTCTCCCTGTAAAAATGCCATATATTGTTCAATCCATGTCCGTATCAATACTTCCAATGGACTGTGATGGGCTGGCCAACTACCAATGTTGCCGTGCCCTCATAATGCTAATGTTAATAGCCGTATAGTGTTGGCTGTGCATCAGTCAAATGGTTCGCACTGCACACTCTCCCACTACCTATGTTCCTGGGGTTCCCCTCAGGTCCTTTATCAAGGGTGGTCGACTAACCACACTCCTATTTTGATCCAGTACCTGGTGTTCCGAACTAAATGATTTAGTAAATCTTGTCGGTATGGGATGTGTTGTATCCCCTCCCTGTACAATACGGAGAGTTGCCATGGTAACTGGTTGTCTGGTAGACCCTTTGTGAGATGGTGCCATCCTATCCACTATGTCTACCTTTTTATTTTCAGGCCTACGTCCGCCCCAATGCTTTCCTTGGTCCTGATGATGTTCCCAACTTGGGGATGTCACCTTGCTACATTGTGCACAGGCAGTCACATACTGAAATATGTCTTCAGCAACACCTGGCCAATAATGTTGCACTGAGGTCCGTTGACAGGTGGTACCAATCTTCTTATGTCCACCGTCTGAATCAACATGTGCTAATTCCATAACCTGGTCCCTGTAAATAGATGGCAGTACTAACTGGCTATGCCCATTGGGTCCTGTCCCAGCTTTCCTGTAAAGCAATCCATCATTCAAATAAAATTGTCCTTTCTTTGGGGGGTTATGGCTTTTTGGCAACTTGCCAAAGCAAGGTTTTAATGTCCTATCTTCAGCTTGGGCCTTTCTCATCTCTCTCGGATGAATATTGAGTGGTGTTCCCTCCTCCTTTCCAGAGGTTGACCTGACCTAGAGTGTTGCCATTATCACAGGTTTTATTGGTTTCCCTAGGAAAACATATCTCCCTCCTAACACCAGCGGGTAATTAGGATTATCACACACTGCTGCACTGATCACTCCTTCCACATAGCGAGTTTTCACATTGATTCTGGCTATGGGAAGTGTTATGGTGGCTGTATCCTTTAATGCCCCTTGTATCTCCACTTTGTCTGTGGTATACTGCTCAGGGTGCACTAGAGACGCACTCACAACTGAGTCATATTCCAGTCCGGAATCATACAGACACTTTACCTTAGTGCCATTACATATTACTTCTTCACAGATGGGGGGATGATGGAGATCTACCGGACTCGATGTCGGTTCCTTCCTTCCCTTTCCCACTGTTATCATGCATGCAGCGTGATATGGAGGGACTTTCCTACCACATTCCGTTGTATGGTGGTTGTTCATTTTACATATTTTACACCACTTTTCTTCCTTTTTGTAAGGTTTCCTATCCTGAAATTGTGGGTTCCTATCCTTATTATCATATCCTGGCCTGTATTTGGTTGCATTGTCCTTTTGATCAAACTTATTATGAGTTTGGGGTTGCTTAACTCCCTCCTGTTTCCTTTTACTCCCTTGAGTCAGGGATTGAGCCAGGTGGTGGCTCTCTGCATATGTTATTATGTCAGCCAGCCTGTCTCTTTTGTTCTCAATTAGGAACTTCTTAGTTTCTGGGGTTATGGAATCCAACAGTTGTTCAATCAACATCATTTCCTTTAGCCCCTCGAAATCTGTGGTGAAGTTTCCTAACTTACACCACCTCAGTAGGTAAGTTTCTAATCTTTCTGAGAACTGCTGATACGTCTCTCCTGGTTGAAGCTTTGCCATTCTGAAGCGCCGTCTATATGCTTCAGCATTTTGTTCATATCGAGCAAGCAATGCCTGCTTCAGGGCTTCGTAATCTTCCTGATCCTTTTTTGGCAATTTCAAAAAGACATCGTACGCAATTCCCCGCAAACCTTGCGATAACTTCAGACTCCACTTTTCCTTTTCTAGACCATAAGTAGTCGCTAATCTCTCATATCTGTCTAGATAAGCCTCGATTGCGTCAACTTTGTCCACAAATGGATCCAGATGAAAATTCATGGCTCCATTTGAGGTGCTCTGGCTGGAGCTGTTGTCCAAATGAGGTGAACTACTACCATTGTGGTTGGCAGTTGCCTGAAGTTCAAGCTCTTTTAATCTTAGCTCATGGTCTCTCTCTGCTTGAACCTTTCTTTCCTCAGCCTCCAATTGCAATTTCTTATTCTCTCTCTCAGCTTCCGCTTGCCGTGCTAACTGCTTATCTTCTCTTTCTGGGAATTTATCGCATTCAGTCGTAACATACTGGATCAGAGCATCAGCAGTCATCCCAAGCTCTTTCCCCACTTGCAGTGTTGTTGACCTGAACTGTACTAAATCTGCCATGGCAAAGTTGTAATTTAGTTGCAACCAATACAAATTAAAAAATTTTTTACCAATATAATTAGTCACTTAATCAAATTAGTTTCTTAATTAATTAATTAATGACTGATTTCGCGTCACATGTACCACACCTTAATTTGTACTCAATGGTACTCAAAATCTATTTCTTAACCTGCCCTACCAAAAATTTACTATCAAAAATTTCCTACTTGACAGCACTAAAAGGTAACAGCAGGCTCAGAATATACAGGAACAATCCCAGACGAGCGTCCCAGTGTCGCGAGAGGTTCCTTAATTTATGAAGAATAAGACAACAAGGTGTATCAGGTGATACTAGGATAGTTGCCAGAGAAGAGTCTGGTCTTAAAAGAAATACCCCATTCTCAGAAAAGAGCAATGGTGTATAGAGTTCATAGGTATAAAGTCAGGCTGTAAAGAATTTCTGGCCGAGATAGTAATATTCAGTACCAGAATTCTATGGTGCCACTCTCAGAGTTATACTTATGGGCTGTTATAGTATCTAGGGGATTTAATTAAATTCAAAGTAATTCAAAGCTGACATAAAGTAATAAAAACAGTGGACTACAATTTCTTAATTTTATTTATGTACAGTCATCTGTGTAGTTTTGTTTGTGTAAACACAAACCCTAAAAATAAAAACACACTGATGATGTTGCATGTATCTACACCAAATAAAAGTCAATCACTAACATTAAAGTCTTTTCCTAGTTGTTAAGGCTCCCTTGTTATGAAAATAGTCTTAGTTCACCTAATCCTCTGGAACCAATGTTAATGTTGGTACTTGAATTTATCTTCATCATTAGGGGAGTAGATATCGACAACTGTCACAATGACTTCACTGTTACTGATATCACTTGAATTTATCTTCAAAGTATTTCTTTGTTATGTAGCTTTTGAAAATGTCACACTGACTACAATGTTACTGAGATCACTTGAATTTATCTTCAAAGTATTTCTATGTTATGTAGCTTTTGAAAATGTCACACTGACTAAAGTCTATGCTGCTTCCAGATTAATTTAATCATCACTGTTTTCATCACTACTACTATTACCGTGTGTGGTACGCCAATGCTCTGCGAGTCAGTCTTGTCTAATAGGACTTAACTTCTTCACTTCCGCCTTTTCCTTGAAGCCAGAATATAAGATGGAGAAGCCCAACACTGAGGGTCCCCACTCTTCCAACTGATGTAGGTACAGGGTGCTTGTTCAAATCTTACACCGCTAGGTACAACACCAATGTTCTTCTCTGCTACAAGATGAGTGACAGGATACCTCTGACCTGAAATGTAATAGGTCTTACATAGCATCTGGCTCTAAAATCCTCCTACCCAGATTGTAGATTAGTGAGGCAGTTCAGAATAAGTGATGATAACACAGGAAAGGTAGCCTCAGTCAGTGACAAATAGGTTTATGCAATAATATAACACAGCATGACATCCGGAGTCTCAGGCTCGTATGACTGACAGTGGTGAAAGCCGAAAGGAAGCCACTGGCATGAAAACGGATGCCCAGACCGCAAAACACGAAACCAGAATTGGTTTTTGGAATGTCAGAACTATGAACGAGGCAGGAAAGCTGAGACAGATTACAGCAGAGATGAGGAACTACAAACTACATATCCTGGGAATAAGCGAGAGCAGATGGACAGGGATGGGGAGAATAAAAACAGCTACAGGGGAAACAGTACTTTATTCTGGTAGAGAGGACGGTCAGCACAACGAAGGTGTAGCCATTATCCTTAAGAAAGGAATGGAAAGATCTCTACTGGAATGGAAACCCATTAACAACAGACTAATAAGAGCAAGACTGAGAGGGAGATTCACCAACACCACAATTATACAATGTTATGCACCAACAAATGACAGCGACGAAGAGATTAAGGACGAGTTCTATCAACAGGTACAAAAGGAAATGGAAACTGTACCCAGGTACGATCTTATTATAGTAATGGGAGACCTAAATGCGAAAGTTGGAACACACAATAATTATAACGAAAGAGTAATGGGGAAATGCGGCAGTGGAACAGTAAATGAGAATGGGGACAAATTAATAAGCTTCTGCAGTATTAACAACCTGGTCATCGGAGGAACACTTTTTCAACACAAAGAAGTGCACAAGTTAACATGGGAATCACCAAACGGACGAGACAAAAACCAGATAGATCACATAATGATCAATGGCAGATGGAGACATGCACTACAAGACGTGAAAGTAAGAAGAGGCGCAGATGTGGGAAGTGATCATCACCTAGTAGTAGCAAGACTGAAGGTGAAACTCAGAGCTGCTGGACCAGTTGCAGTCAAACAGAAAAGATACAACATCACGAAACTTAAGGACCCCCTCACCAGAAAAGCGTTTGTGGTCGACGTAAAGAGACGATATCTGATTACCAAAAGCCAGGAAAGAACAGAGACCGATGATGTGGACCAGAAATTCAACACCATCTCAACAATATATAAAGAAAGCAGCAAGTCATGCTTGGGATTCCAGGAAAGAAAGAGCCAAGACTGGATAACACCAGAAACGCTAAACACCATAGCGAAGAGAAAGGAAATGAAAAGGAAGAAAACAGAAGCTAAGTCTCCCAGGTTAAAGGCAATATATAGTGAACAGTACAGTCAGCTGGACAAGGAAGTAAAACGTCAAACCCGTGCTAACAAAAGGACATTTCTGGATGACCTTGCAAGACAGGCAGAAGAGGCAGCACTGAGAAATGAACAAAGCACAGTTTATAAAATAACTAAAGCTATCAGTGGAAAACGAGGTGCAAACAACATAACGTTAGTAAGAGACAAGCAAGGAAATCTCATCACCACAGCACAGGGGCAGGAAACAAGGTGGGCAGAGCACTTCAGAGAAACACTGAATAAGGAACCACCAGTGACTCAGCTGAATGTTCCTGAGGCTGAAAGTGACTTAGACGTAAATACAGACATTCCACGAAAAGAAGAAATTATCACAGCTATCAAAGGGCTAAAAAATGGAAAAGCGCCTGATCACGACAATCTGAATGCCGAGCTATTCAAGACAGACCCTGAACTAGCAGCAGAACTATTAGAACCACTATTTGCACAAGTCTGGGAAACTGAGACAACACCAACAGAGTGGAGTAAAGGAACAATTGTCAAATTGCCCAAGAAGGGCGACCTTGCAGACTGCAACAACTGGAGAGGAATTACCCTCCTCTCAGTTCCCAGCAAAATACTAGGCAGGATAATCATCCAGAGAATTTCAAAAGCAGTTGACCATAAACTGAGGAAAGAACAAGCGGGCTTCAGAAAGAACAGAAGATGTGCAGATCATATATTTGCCCTCAGGAACATTATAGAGCAGTGCTCAGAATGGCAGAGACAGCTGTACATTAACTTTGTTGATTTTGAAAAGGCTTTCGACAGCATACACAGGGACAGCCTATGGAAAATTCTGAGGGCTTATGGAATTCCCAGCCGCATTGTTTCCATTATAAAAAGCCTCTATTCTAACTTTACGTGCAGTGTTGGATCGAGTAATGTAACTTTCGAAGTGAAAACAGGAGTACGACAGGGATGCCCCTTATCAACAACATTATTTTTGACAGTCATAGATTGGGTGATGCGCCAGACAACAGAGGGCAGTCCAAGGGGAATTAGATGGACAACGTTTTCTACACTGGAAGATTTGGAATATGCAGATGACATTGCACTGCTCGCGCATTCACACCAACACATTCAAGACAAAACTGATAGACTGAATAAGTATGGCCAGCAGGTTGGCCTGAACATCAATCTGAAGAAGACAGAGGTCATGACACTAAATGTGGGCAATCCTGAGCCAATAACAGTAAGGAACCAGAAGTTAGAACAGACAGACACATTTACTTACCTAGGAAGCATAGTAACACCTGACGGCGGAACAAGCAAGGACATTAACAACAGAATGAATAAAGCGAGAACAGCCTTTGCTATTCTCAACAACATTTGGAAGTCTTCCCAGTACAGCACAAACACCAAATTAAGACTGTATGAGAGCTGCGTACTTTCTGTGCTTCTCTATGGTGCGGAATGTTGGAGAGTAACAGAGAAGGAAATGTCGAAACTGTCCTCCTTCCACACAATCTGCCTAAGGAAAATTCTCCGAATCTTTTGGCCAAACACCATCAGCAACCAAGAACTACTTATTCGGAGTAACCAGGAGGACATGCACACCATCATAGCTGGCAGACGCTGGAGTTGGGTTGGCCATGTCCTCAGAAGGGACCCTGATACCATCGCAAGAACAGCTATGCTATGGACCCCCGAGGGAAAGCGAAAGAGAGGCCGACCAAAAACAACTTGGCGGAGAACTGTGGAAGCTGAGATGCAAAGAATGAACCACAGTTGGGGCACTGTACGAAGGATGGCCGCCGACCGAGCAAAGTGGAATCAATTTGTTGCTGCCCTACAAGACGCCACCAGGCGTGATGGCCGCTGACTGCTTTGACGGTTGGCGGTTATGGATCAAAGAAGAAGAAGAAGAATAACACAGCATTACAACACACACACTTTCCCAATATGTCCAGGATTGACATCATTAACTGCATAGGTCTTACGGCGAGTGTTGAGTATATAGGCCTACTCAAACAATACATTAAATTTACAATCTTTCCTCTTTTACTATTTGCTGATAGTATTGTCTAGTCCAGCAATCAGAAAAGGCTTTAAAAGCTTCTAAAACTAACAACCTTCATTCCGTCCGGCCTTAGTTTAAATGTCGAACATAATTTATACAGCACAAAGCAGCTTTCCTTCTATGAATCACACAGTGAGATTTTACACACACAATCACTTCCCTTAAACACTAGTAATTAATATTATACCTATTATGACTTAATTCTCTTACCCACAATCTCAGATTCAACAGGCTTTTAATAAACCCATGCAGTCTGCTTCACTGGCAAATGGCGAAGGAGCTGGGGTAGAATCTGATTCTGTCCTCTGACGGATTTGGTTCTGGCGGTTCAAGAGAAATATTCCAGATTTGTTTCCCTTTTTATTACAGGTAGCGGACAAACGGAAGACAAGCGATTCCATTGGCTGGCTGGGTCAGTTTATGTTTACCAAAATTTCAGTAAAACAACCACTTTCTGCCCGATCTGTCGATCTGACAAAACTTCGATAATTTATTTTTCCGGTGTTTCCCAACCGATTCCTTCCATCCAGGTCTTGTTTAAACCTGCCAATTGGGCGCTACCATTTAAACAAGCTAACCTTTTTCTGCCTCCCTTATAGTGTTTGCAATCACAGTTGAACCCGGGGAAACCAGCCTTCGCTCCAAGTTATTACTGCATGTAATCACTCATAACTCCTGTGTCCGTGCTTCTACAACTTAAATCCATGTATCTAATGAAAGTTTAAGATTCCTGGTATTTTACTGTGCTCACTGTTCCGAGGGACATACCCTATCCTTTGGCCTGAAGTCACAAGTACACATTCACGTTTACACAGATTCTCTCTAGCAATCCTGCAGCCTACGGTTCCTGAGCCGGGTTTCAGCTCGTGCAGCGATTGGTCAAAAACATTTGTTGACATATTTCGATATAGGTAGGCAAGGTAGGCTCTCGTTAATTGCCCTTAGATATTGGTTCAGGACTACGCTACAGCGGGTTAAGATCGTTGGTTAACAGCTTGAGAACCACTATCTTTCTTTCTTACTTCGTTACAATCCCCGGAGTTATTCTAACTCTGGCTAAGATTATCTAGAAATGCTCTTATTACTTTCATTATTATTATTATTAGCTATTCTCTACAAAACCTATCTATTTCAATCTCCACATTTTTCCTACTTTATCATTGGTCCCCTGAACCGGCTAATCCAGCTAACATTAGTATTTGTACCCCCTCATTTTGCACCTTACACTTGTTTTTCTCTGTTGCCCCATGGGAAAGTGTCAGGATTTCATGTTTCTGTCATCACTGCTGACAGAACAAAATGCTGACTTCAGCTTGTTTTGTTAAATTTAATGACTTTTTCTCACATCCCAAATATGCGACACCAATGCAATTCTACAAATATTCCCATAAACAAAAATGCAAACTATCAACCCATTCACACGCTCAGGTTTTCAGTGCTTAAAATTCAGATTCCTTTTCCTAAATGTAATTAACGTCAATCAACATTACATTCCTTTCTCTATAAATATAATAAGTAGTCAGTCAAAAAGTGCATAACTTTGTCTTTGTTTTCGGGGTGTTATTTTAAAGTGATTTCTAAAAGTGTGAGAACCGTGGTATAAAACTTAGAATAGCTGTCACTCAATGTATTCCAGTAACATAAAATTACACAGATGTGCAGTACTCAGTGACCTGCACGTAATGCGCTCTTTTGATTGACAGCTCTCGACCCCAGTGTTAACTGGTTTCAGTTTTGTAACAATTAAATGTGAGAAAATATTACTGCATGTGTTTTGTTGCACGCTAGAAGTTATCTTTATGATTTATTATAGTAAGCTATATTTTATCTAAAAGCAGTTCTGCAAATGGAGCATGCAGCCATTTCACGGTCACACATTATGTTCATTTAAATTTGATGAAAGCATTAAGCATATTGTAAAACGTTATCTTTTTTGTGTTTTTATTTTAATTGAAAAAAACAAACAAACAAACACCTACAGGCTGCATATTACAGTGTGAACGTTGCAGCCATAATGAGCTGCGTTATGGCATGTGGTGTAAATCCCTTTATAACAACGTGGACAGCAAATGTCTTAATGGAGAGAACAATTGCAGTACGCGTAGGAATATGGACGTCAGAACCAATGAACGTTTGCCCGGGACTACCTCAGAGTTCTCCACTTTCACCGGTGCTGTTTGGCACATGTATAGAAAAAAAATTAGTCACCATTCAACCTACAGGGCCGGCACAAACATAAACTTTCGCAGATGACACGCTTATTTACAGGACTGGTTCAGACAGACAGGAAAAGGCCGCAAGCATGCACCAGTCACTACAGGCGGTTTCTAAAACGTGCGAGGAAACTGGCTGTAAGGTTAATCTCAACAAGGTCTGTGTGATGTAGTGCTCGTTGAACAACTCCATTGTGAAAGTAGATCTTCCAGACATTACTCTAAATGAGCAGAAAATTGAAAGGCAAGACAAGCTGAAATATCTTGGAGTAACGTTCGATCGCAGGTCGTTGTACAAGTACGACGTTGAGCTAATCATACAGGAGTGCAAGCGAAATCTGGCAGCCCTAAAAACAATGGCCGACGTGCACCTGTCTTCTTCTTTGATCCTTAGCCACCGACTGTCAAAGCAGTCAGTGGCCATCACGCCTGGTGGCGTCTTGTAAGGCAACAACAAATTGATTCCACTTTGCTCGGTTGGTGGCCATCCTTCGTACAGTGCCCTAACCCAGCTCCAGCGTCTGCCAGCTATGATGGTGTGCATGTCCTCTTGCTTGCTCCGAGTAAGCAGATCTTGGTGATGGTATTCGGCCAAAAGATTCGGTGAATTTTTCTTAGGCATGTTGTGTGAAAAGATGACAATTTCGACATTTCCTTCTCTGTAACACTCCAGCATTCCGCACCATAGAGAAGCACAGAAAGCACACAGCTCTGATATAATCTTAATTTTGTCCTTGTGCTGTACTTAGAGGACTTCCAGATGTTAATAATAATAAATTCTTTAAGCGCCAAACACGGCGCATAAGGCAGAAACCAGTGGTCTCCAGGTTGTTCGTTGTGACGCCACTCCTCTTAGCTCTTGCACATTATTTAGGCCCAACGTTCTTCCTTCTCTTATTATTGTTCTTCTGAGTGTTTATTTTGGTCTTCCTTTTTTCCTCTTACCCTCAGGAACCCAAGTGAGCGCCTGTAGTGGTATTCTGTTGTTTTGCATTCGTAGGACATGACCGATATATGACCATCGTCTTTTCCTTATTTAGTTGGAGACATATTTCTGCCTAGAGTCTTCTCTTATTTGTCGATTAGTCTTGAATTCTTTCCAACTGATGTTCATGAGTTTTCTAAGACATTTGTTCTCGAATGTATTCAGCTTGTTCTCCAGATGTTGTTTAGACTTAAAAAGGCTGTTCTTGCTTTGTTCATTCTGTTGTTGATGTCTTTGCTTGCTTCGCCGTCTGTTGTTCCTATGCATCCTAGGTATGCGAAGGTGTCTGTCTGTTCCAGTTGCTGATTCTTTACTGATTTGGGCTCAGGGTTGCTCACATTGAGCGTCACGACCTCTGACTTCTTTAGATTGATGTTCAAGCCCACCTGATGACTATACTTATTAAGTCTATCCATTTTTTCCTGGATGTGTTGATGTGAATGTGCTAGTAGTTCAATGTCATCTGCATATTCCAGATCTTCCAATGTAGAAAATGTAGTCCATCTTATTCCTCTTGGACTACCCTCTGTTGTCTGGCACATCACCCAGTCTATGACTGTTAAAAATAGAGTGTTTGATAAGGGGCATCCCAGTCGTACTCCTGTCTTCACCTCAAAGGTTAGGTTGCTCTGCCCAACGCTACACGTAAAGTTGGCATAGAGGCTTTTTATGATTGACACTATGCAGCTTGGAATTCCATAAGCCCTCAGTATTTTCCATAAACTTTCCCTATGTATACTGTCAAAAGCCTTTTCAAAATCGACGAAATTAATGTACAGCTGTCTTTGCCATTCTGAGCACTGCTCTATAATGTTCCTGAGGGTAAATACAAGGTATATGATCTACACATCTTCTGTTCTTTCTAAATCCTGCTTGCTCTTTCCTCAGTTTGTGGTCTACTGCTTTTGAAATTCTCTGTATAATTATCCTGCCTAGTATTTTGCTGGGAACTGAGAGAAGAGTGATTCCTCTCCAATTATTGCAGTCTGAAAGATCTCCCTTCTTGTGCAATTTGACAATTATTCATTTGTTCCATTCCGTTGGTGTTGTCCCTGTTTTCCAGACTTGTGCAAATAGTGGTTCCAATAGTTCTGCTGCTAGCTCAGGGTCTGTCATAAATAACTCTGCATTTAAGTTATCATGGCCAGGAGCTTTTCCATTCTTTAACCCTTTGATTGCTGTGATGATTTCTTCTTTTCGTGGAATGTCTGTATTAACATCTAGATCGTTTTCAGCCTCAGGAACATTCAATTGTGTCTCTGGTGGTTCCTTGTTCAGAGTTTCTCTGAAATGCTCTGCCCTTCTTGTTTCCTGTCCCTCTGCTGTCGTGATGAGGTTTCCTTGCTTATCTCTTACTAATGTAATATTGTTTGCACCTCGTTTTCCACTGATGATTTTAGTTATTTTGTATACTGTGCTTTGCTCATTTCTCAGTGCTGTCTCTTCTGCCTGTCTTACAAGATCGTTTAAGAAATTCCTTTTGTTGGCTCGGATTTGGCGTTTAACAGCTGACTGTACTGTTCGCTATATAGTTGCTTTAACCTGGGGGACTTCGCTTCTGTTTTCTTTCTTTTCAGTTCCTTTCTCATCGTTATGGTGTTTAATGTTTCTGGTGTTATCCAGTCTTGTCCGCTGGGAGGACAACATTAGACAATCTTTGAAGGACCGAGGACTAGAATGGAACCAGGCCAGGAGGAAGACAGCCGATAGGATAGTCTGGCGCTCTCTCTTCCAAACCTCTACACCTCACGGTAGAAGGGGAACGACTAAGTAAGTAAGTTATCCAGTCTTGCTTCTTCCTTTCCTGGAATCCCAAGCATGATTTGCTGCTTTCCTTACATACTGTTGAAATGGTGTTGAAATTCTGGTCTATATCATCAGTTAATGTCTTTTCCTGACTTTTGGCAAATTGATATCGCTTCTTTATATCAGCCACAAAAGCTTTTCTGGTAAGGGGGTCCTTCAATTTGCTCATGTCAAATCTTTTTTGTGTAGTTACAGTTGGTCCAGCCGTTCTGAGTTTCACTTTCAGTTTTGCTACTACTAAATGGTGATCACTTCCCACATCTGCACCTTCACATATTATAATGCATGTCTCCATCTGCCATTAATCATGATGTGGTATATCTGGTTTCTGTCCCGACCTGTAGCAGAGACTATTGTATCTCATTTATCAGCTAGTGATGTCAGTAATGGAGGATGAAATGGGAATACTCGCACTGTCAATATCACAATGTGAACGGTTGGAACGCATTAAGAATGAAGGGTTGTTCATAGTCTTAAACTGTACACGAGAAAACCCCACAATGACAATGAATTACATGCTTGGATTGCTGTCGATTATACCCAGATATGCCATGGCCCAAGCAAAAGTCTTTAAGCGGATAACCACAGACAGAAAACACCCTCTTTAAGGGACCATAGATGACATCAAGAGAGGAAGAATAAATAGAAGGATATCACGGATGACACATATAGAGGCTACGAATGGGGAGGTGACCACTGTATGTACTCTGCAGTCTCGGGTGCCTGTCCACATGTACACATAGCTGAATTGCCAACCTTGAATTTTGTGTACATGTGGCTGCAGGGTCAGTTGTGTCCTGTTCTGAGGCGCAGAATGACAATTTGTTCTGATCTGTTCATAACTTGGTAGTCGTCCTGTGTTGGCGTTGGTGGCTTTCTGATTGATTTGATCATCTTTTTCTTCTGAGGGTACGTAACTAGTACATCCGGTTGCTCGTCTGCAGCACCTTCTTTTGCCAGTCAGTCTGTTCTCTCGTTTCCTGGTATTTCACAGTGATATGGTATCCACTTCATGGCGACCTTGCGCTGGTTGCACAGTTCAGACAATAGGGCTTGTACACCTGGTAAATTTCTGGACTAAAGTGCTTGGAGTGCATCTGTCAGGAATACCACAGGCTGTGGACCGAGATTGCTACAATTTCTCTGCCGTTTGTTGTGGGGTTGCCTAATATCTGTAGTGTTTATGGTGTATCTCCTTCTACTCGTATGTTTCTAAGTTTATTTCTCTGTACCCGGTTGTTTTTTAAAGTGGTTTATAGGTCTCTTTTTTACTCTATATTTTTCACAATTTTAAAATATTTTTTTTGTTGCAATTTACAGTGTTTGTAATGTTTCTACAAACTACCATTTGTTGATTTTTTTAACACGAAAATTAATTTATTTCTGATCAACCGATCAGTGTCCCGTTAGATGCAAGTTAAATCACGATCTCGCAAAACCTCTAACGGCCTCTCGCGGAACCATAGGGTTCCACGGAACCCCAGTGGAGAAACCCAGTCCTAGGTTGAAAGTACGTTACAAATCTTCAGAGGGTTTCACCATTTGTGAGGTCGCGACGTCGCCTGCCCTTGTACGCAGCAAGTCTTCTGATTGTTCTCCTCTGCTGCAAAAGATTACAAATTAGGCATCCGACCTCACGATTTTGACGATTCATTTACTCGTATAGCATCTTCCTTCATCTTCTTTCTTCTTCTTTCTTCTTTGATCCTTGGTCGCCGACAGTCAAAACTGTCAGTGGCCAACACGCCTGGTAGCGTCTTCGCATGTTATTTCTGTTCTACTCAAATAGATTCTTCTTCCTAGTGCGCTTCTCCATTCACTATCACAAAATTTTTGTATTTAATTTGAACAATATATTCACCAAGAGGTCGACTGGTTCGACCACACCACTTGTACCGCCCAAGAGCCGGTTCTGGTCCCATAGCAAATGCTGCCGTGGTGGAGCGTAGTGTTAAACTTCACTATACTAGTTCCAGTTTTATGAGGTGGGGCGACCAGTTCCATCTCTCGCTACCTGTGTCTTCCCTAACTCAACAGCAAAATCTGGTACGAATTTACAGCTGGGTAGACTGGAGCTGACGCTACAGGGTTTTGAACCCGGAACCTTACAATTCTGCCGCGAGACGCATGCGCTCTAACTACTCCCCTAATCGAAAATTTATACTAAATATGCGACATGTATATTATCAGCTGCCGCGGATTTCCAATGCTCATAAAAAAACTTTTTTTTTTACGCGTACAGACGTAATTACAACATCTGCTAGGAACACTGTCGCCTCTAATATATATAAAGCTGCCAGGAACGCTTTCATCACTTTGATCTGCCTTTAATAAAGAAAGTGCATTCGCCTTTGCCGCATCTGCAACAGTTAAAGCATCGATCCATCTCGTATGTATGTAACTGTCATGTTATTACGGGCATTAGTGCATAGCTGGAAACTACTTCTATATTATTCCGTACTTATTAAATAATTTATTTCATATTATTTGATGTGTTATTGTAGTTAGCCAAACCGAGCGGTCTTTTATAGTTGGACATGTGCCCTAATATAAACAACGAACCATATGTCTAGGTTGAACGGCCATGCCGAAACGATGAAAATTTTAAGTGAAAAAAAATAAAGGATTGTAGTTAGTTTCTTCGCGTGTCTCGAGTGAACGTTATCTTGAGTACCGATTAGAATCATCTCATATAAAGTCAAATAATCTACTAGATTCGAACACATATCTATTCGCATGCAACTCGCTAAGAAATGACGAAGTTTGATAATTTAATTTTAAAGAAAAACTCACCCAATACGTTTTCATGTTTTCTCTTTTTAACTTTAACAATCTAGTAAAACTGAAGACAACGGACTGAGTTTTTTTCTTGTCTTTCTTTCTTTCTTTTTTTTTTGTTTAAAAAGAAAAAAAAAATTATAGGCAATAATTAAGGGAAATACTTTCATTCCACGCATCACTTTAGAGCCAAACGATTTCTGCCTTTCTGACATTTTGAAACTTTTGCCATGATAATCAACAAAACATAGAGACACTAATTTGATAACGTAGGTGTAAATCTGCCAGAAGCAGTCTTTTATTATGGTAAACTTTATGTAGCGCTCAAACACGAGGAACGAACTGAGACAATCTTAAAACATATATAATCAATGTGACAGAATGGGGCGACTCTTCTCGAACTCTGTTTCACTACGGCAGTACCAGTTACATTTTTGTACTGATTTTTATTGCGTGCTTTCAATTGTCGCACTTTCTTTCTCTGCTATTTAGAAGATATTTTGTATTTTCCTTCTTACACCCCTTTCAGAGATAAGTCATCACGTCTGTTTGTTACCCATCCTTTCCCTAACGTTTTGCAAGGAGCGGCAGAGATAATATTAACGACAACCATGTTGGCTATCGCGAGTGCAGTCGACATTAGACTACAGATTAAACACTAAAATCACTCAGCGTATTTGTTTAATTGCTCATAAAGCGAGACTGCGCTATTCGCAAAGATTGTAATACGGGATGACACATTTTGGACAGACAGGACTGACAAGATTACTTTCGATAAAGTAATAAGATGTTACATATTACAAATATTGCTGAGAGAGTTCACATATGTGTTTGTGAGTTGGTAGACAAGGCATCGGAGGTTTGATTGCCATATATGGGAAACGTGACCTTTGCATCACGCGCAAAATGATTCCATGTCGGAATATTTATAAATTACCCCACCCAACACTTTTGTTTGAAAAGATTGGAGCCATGAGCAACTTCATAACAAACAGATGCGGGGGTAGAACACTAATATAACCTGATGCGTTTCAGAGCTAAGACACTGTAAGAAATCGCTTGCGAAGACACAACCAGACATGCCAGAAGATATAATTCAGAATTTCTATTTATTAGACTGGACTTTGTGGAACAATCTTGAAGGACTTGCATAGCTCAGGAAAACCATTTTAATAAGGAAGACTAAAGAAACTGAAACACATAGTCATAGAGGGAATTATCTTATAAAAGTAACGATCACCAAGAACACGTGTAAGAGGCCCAATCACATGCCTTAACTTCATTCATCTGAGCAAAAAGTCTGTGAGCCAGGAGTGGTGTAAGTTGTCATTTTACATTCTATATTTTTCATTACTAACATGTGAACTAATATGTATGTATTACAATGTGAATGTAATGTCTTCTTTGAAGACATGAGATGCAGAGCTCTTCATGAAGGACAACTTACATAACCGTTTAGGATTAGAACGGGAGTGAGACAGGGATTCCTCTTATCTCCATTTCTTTTCTTACTAGCAATGGATTGGGTTATGAAAACATCGACATCACACAACAGAAGTGGAATTCAGTGGAATTTGACTAAACAGCTTGATGATCTGGATTTTGAAGATGACTTGGCTCTTCTGTCCCATAACCATAATAAGATTCATGAGAAAATGAAAATTCTCAATGAGAGGTCACAACAAGTGGGCCTAAAAATGCACAGGGAAACGACACAGATTATGAGAATAAATTCAAGAAATGATAACAAGTTTGAACTTGAAGAAACACCACTAAAAGATGTAGAATCGTACACAAATCTTGGAAGTAATATAGACAAAGTTGGAGGGACAGACAGTGATATCAAAATAAGAATACACAAAGGAAGAAAAGCTTTGATTGCATTGTGAAACATATGGAGAACAAGAGAAATCAAGTCCAACACGAAAATAAGAATCTTCAACTCAAATGTCAAGTCAGTCCTATTGTATGGCTCTGAGACATGGAAAACAACAAATACAACAACTAAAAAGCTACAGACTTTTATAAACGGGTGCTTGCGTAAAATAGAAGGACTGAAATGGTATGACAAAGTCACAAATGTGGAACTGATGACAAGAACCAGACAAGTGCCAGTGTAACAAGTGTTGAGAAGAAGACGCTGGCGATTGATAGGACACACATTGAGGAAACCTGTTAATAGCATTACAAGGCAGTCCTTGTTCTGGAATCCACAGGTAAAGAGAGGGAGAAGTAGGCCAAAAAACACACGGAGAAGAGAGCTGGAAACAGAGGTGAAAATGATGAGGAAAACATGGAAAAAACTTGAGCAGATGGCACAGGACAGGAAGACTTGGCATGTGTTTGTTGAAGGCCTATGCACCTTGGGGAGCTAAAGGGTATTGGAATTGAATTGAACCAAGTGAATATTAATATGTGAAAATCACTAGTGGATGTCCAAGTCATTTGAGGCTGGCAACCTCATCATATAAAATGATGATTTCATGAACCACCGCTGCTAGGGCTGGTGACTGCTTTATAGATTTATTGCTAGCTCCTTACAGAGAACTAAAAGCATCGGTAGTCCCAAGTTCCATATGGGGCACGGAGGGAAAGATGAAAGAAATAATGTACATTCTAAGAATAAAACTTACAGTTTCAAACCAGTGTAAATGTCTATGTAAACATATTCACTTTAAAGTTAATGAAAGTTTCAAACTTGTCAATTAGTGTAAATGTAAATGAAAACAAATTCAGTTTGTATTGTAAACACTTTTCAAACAGTGTTGTAAATGTAAACATATTATTTCTGTACTATTAACCTTTTCATTTAAATGTAAAATAAGGATAAGCTATTCAATTTAAATGTAAAGAAAGTTTGTCTCGAGGGATTAAGTTTAATTCTCATCGAGGGTAAAATCTGAGATAGATGGGATGGTAGAATAGGAGAAAGGGGACACATAAGTATGTGTCGGGAAACGCAATAATCAGGAGAGCGTTTCGTTTCTATTCTTCTACCACAGTTGGTGGTGGTGGTACCAGTGAAGGTATTAATCTCTGGAACAAAGTGAGGGTAGAAGTGGAATGACGTAAAGACCCGGGACCAGTTTGGCAGTTACTCCTTGATTGTTATGGGAAAGTGCTGCCCCCTTAAGCTTAACCAGAGAAGTGAGGACTCCAGTGACCTATCTGCACAGAACCAATCAGCGGGATCAGAAACTACTATTGGCAGCTAAGTGAAACGTATATGCTGCCAAAGTGAACATTTAAGAAAAAAAAACCTATTTTCATTCAACGATGAACATTTTCTTTTAAACTATTCAATTATTTCAACTCTTGTTAAAACTAAATGATTATTAAATCTGTTATTTGTTAATATACAAATTTAACTTCGATTTATTCATTTTAAATTTACTGCATGTTTGTCTCAGTCAATTTACTAAACACACTCTAAACAGAGCTATAACAGAATAATAAGAATTCCACTGAGTAAATCAGGGTGGGGGCTTGACGAGCTAAAAGTAATAATTGCTTAAATCCTTCACAAAACCTGTTGGCAGATCATGGAATAAACGTGCTCAGCCAATGCAGCATTGTTGTCGCTTTTTCTGAATATCTTGCGAACACTCCCTCGGGATAGAAGCGTCATTTCGACTCTGCCAAGAGTAATCTTGAGCGAAGGTAGACACCTTTGAAGCCCATATTAGATACAAAACTCAAGTTTTGGCCACTGTTGGACCACTACTTCAAGCAGGGGAGGCAATACCGTCACAATCAAGACACAGGCTATCAAGTCAAATTTTTTTAAAGATAACCGACCATTTATAGAAAAATATTGTGGTTAAATAGCTGTTATATAATTAGTGAAATTACACTTTATTTATCTATTCCATTTTCTCAGTCTTCTAAATATGCGACAGACGCTTAAAGTTGAATGTGTTGGCTTTAATTCTTCTTCAGTCATTATTTTGGCGTGTATACATGCTTGTTTAGTATAATAATAATAATAATCATAATAGCATCAGTGGTAGTAAGTTTGGAAGTAGTCGTGGTGGCAGTAGTGATAGTATTACTTTTAATTATGATTCTGAAGCATAAAATTCCCTTTTACCATATCATTAATAATGTTAACATTTTCATTCTCCTCAAAGCCGGCATACGCTTTGTAGCTGCCACCATTACTCACTCACTACCTTCCCAGTCGTCATATAAGTATATGAATAAAAATGAAATTTACTCGATGGAAATTTAAAAAAAAAAGTTCGTGTTTTAATATATTTAATGGCGATCAGAATTTTTAAAATATCTGGTGTATGACTGAAAAATGGAGAAGAAGAAGAAGTGGAAAAAACAAAATAACCAGAAAGTTCCACTTTCGTAAATGGGTGCTTGCGTAGAATAGAAAGTTTGAAATGCTATGACAAGATCACTAATGTGGAACCAAACAAAATGCTAGTGGAACTAGTCCGAGTTTTGGAATCCACAGGGTAATAGAAAAATGGGGAAGATCGACAACAACATGGAGAAGATAGCCTATACCTGAGACAGACGTGAAAGTAATGAAAATACAAGGAAAAGCAATGAACGGATGGCACGGTACAGAAAGACTTTGCATGAATTTCTTGACGGTTTCTGATCCATAGTGAAATGAAAAAGAACCTTAATAAAAGGACATACTCAGTTTCATCCAGGGGAAGTAATTATATGCTCATGACGGTGGAAAACGTGCTTGCACAAACACAATATCAGGGAGAAGTTAATCCCCTTAGAGCTTCATTGATATCTTTCCCCAGCTTACGAAACATCAGTGAAACAATATCATGCCTCTGACAACGGACTTTCAAAATAACGTTGTCTGCATTCTTAGCCAAATTGTTTGTTATTCAGTCCAAACAGGAACATTGCAGAAAAACGAAACAAAAATTTACCACTGTTGCACAAGACGTTTGTGTGTTACCTCCACTGTTTTGTCGAATAAAAATCAATAGAAATGTTGGTCTATTTTTTCAAACACTGACGCAACAATCTCATTGACTACACTCACTCATTCAAAACTCTTTAGTTCCCAATGAAGCATACGCCTTCAATAAATTCAAGACCCGCCCTTCTGTCTTGTACCATCCATTCAAGATCTTTCCTTGACTTCATTACTCGCTTCATGCCTTTACCCAGTTCTCTTCACTATGCGGGGTTAGATACCCCTCTTTATTTTATATCTTAGGAATTACAGAATAAGTACTGCCTTCTAAAGCTCGTTTCCTCAGTGTGTGTCCTCACATCTTGTTGCGCTTGTATATACCAGGCTCTTGTTCATGTTGTGAAGTTTTTGTTTTTTTCTGTTTTACTTTAAGTTTCTACAGCAGGGGTAGGAAACACAGGAGCTTTGGGGATCTTCTTAAAAAAACACTGAGCTTTCTAAAGATTTACCTTGATAAAACCATATCTGGTTTCAGGTTTTAGAGTATCTAGAATTAGGAATAACTCCACTCTACATGTAACTTTTACCTCTGCCGCAAGATCTGCTTCCTGCAATCTCATCATCAGAGCAGTGGACAATTGAAACTAAAGAATTTACCGAAAGTTAACATCACTTGAAAGGAAAAGATCGCGTTATATCTTATATCTTCTTCTTCTTTGATCCATAGCCGCCCACCGTCAAAGCAGTCAGTGGCCATCACGCCTGGTGGAGTCTTGTAGGGCAGCAACAAACTGATTCCACTTTGCCATCCTTCATACAGTGCCCCAACTCTGGTTCATTCTTTGCATCTCGGCTTCCACAGTTCTCCACCAAGTTGTTTTTGGTCGGCCTTTATTTCACTTTCCCTCGGGGGTCCATAGCATAGATGTTCTTGTATTGGTATCAGGGTCGGCCAACCCACCTCCAGCGTCTGCCAGCTATGGTGGTGTGCATGTCCTCCTGGTTACTCCGAATAAGTAGTTCTTGGTTGCTGATGGTTTTCAGCCAAAAGATTCGGAGAACTTTCCTTAATTCTATCTTATATGGTTAATGAATAAAGTGAATTTTAGTAAACTAACGCTGGTTTTTAACTGGAAATGTGGTGAAAGCACCTTTAGACCTGGGAACTCCACGCTTTTAAGTGTTGGTGGGAGAGATAGTCACGAAATGTAAAGGTAAAGGATCCCGTTTTACGCCCACTGAGGCATATTGGGAATATGGTGTTAGGCCCATAGTTTCTTGACCATCGGCACACTAGGGGTGATGTAGTCAGCATCACCCCGGCCACCTTAACCTTCCCAGAAGTTGCTCTGGCACCCAGTTCACGAGGCTGGGTCGACCCCAGGAGCCGTTTACGGTCTAAAAAATCCCGCCTCAACTGGGGATTGAAATATTGACCACCGAGCTAGGAAGCCAGTGTACTAACTACTGCGCTACTGCGGCTCCCGCGAAATTTACCTCAGTTAAAAATTCTTTTTCTACCCTCCGTCACCTAGAGATCTACCAAATTATGCATTGGGATCTACCAGTAGATCAAGATTATCCTGATTCCGACCCCTTTTCTACAGGATATGGTCTCCGGCCTTAGCATAACCCTACTTAGTCTACACTGTTCTTTTAGCAGTTGATGAATAATTAGTCAGGGCCGGCCCTCGGAATTTTGCCGCCCCGTGCAATACCATACCTTGCCGCCCCAGCCAAATCTCAAACGCTTGAAATTTAAAAAAACCATTATGTTAAACAAGCTTCAACATTAATTTCATAACCATTAGCCTAATTTTAAATAGTACCATTAATAAAAATGTATTGATAAATTGATGGTAATACTGTATAGTCATAAAATAAACCATTGCCTTTATTAGAGACAATTATATGAAATAAATGTAGTTACATCACTTACATATAGGGGATGCTCTTCTCATGTGGAACGATTAACTGTTGAGTCACAAACACTTAACTTTAGTATGTACATGTTATATTTTTTAGCACTATTTTCACATTATTTGAATTGATATTGTTTGAAGTATCTACTGCTTAATAAGACACTTTTCTTGCTTTCATATTTGCTAAATCAGAAATAAGGTCTGCGTGGTCAAATTTTTGACAGATTTCATGTTCAATTGAAATCATGGCAAGTCCTTCCAATCTAGTTTCGGCCATTGTTGAGCGTAAATAAGTTCTAAGAAGCTTCAGTTTTGAAAAACTACGCTCACCACTTGCTACTGTTACAGGCAAAGTTATTAATATTCTTAAGGCTACAGCGACATTAGGAGCAATGTTATTTTCAATAATATAACGAAGAACTTCAACTGGAGGTGTATTTTCTGGTTTTAATTTGGATACTACTTTCAGTTCATCACATAGCTCAATGGCATCAATGTCTCTATTTTCTTCAATAGAATTGGTTGCAACATCAATAATAAAAACGAAAAATTCAATTTTGAATTTAGTTTTGGGATCCAAATCAGGTTCATCTCTTGCTTCATAGTTGTGTTGCTTTTTATGCCGATGCACTCTAGTACATTCAAACGTTGGTATCAAATTAGGATCAACTTCAACTTTCTCAGCTAATGTTGTAGCATCAACAATAAAATTTTGAAATGATTCATCATTTCTGAGATTCTTAAGGCTTTGGAGAACATTTCTCAAAGTTGTTATGGCACTAGTCAATTCCATTTTTATGCTTTGCAACAGTTTACTAGCAACATTAATTTCGTTTAAAACATAGTGCCATATAACCAGACAACATAAAAATGTAAAATCTCTGAGTTTTAAGGCAAGGGTTTCAGTTTCGTGTCTCGCCATTTTGTCTACTGACTCGTCATCACCAATTTCTATCAATGCATCATAACATTTCTCAATATAATATCTTAAAGGACGAATAGCCTCGATTCTAGATTTCCAGCGAGTTGTACTTAGTGCCTTGGGCGTTAGAGTTGTAATATGTTTCTTAAGGATTCCCCAACGCAGTGTTGACGCGAAGAAAAACACAAACAATTTCTGAACCGTTTCAAAAAATAAAACCCCTTCTCTAGATGACATCGCGGCATCATTGACCACCAAGTTGAAAGAATGAGAACAGCAAAGGATATAAAAAACTCTCGGGTTCATGTCCCTAATTTTGTTGTTGAACTCCTGAATGATTTCCTGTCATATTTGATCCATTGTCATACCCCTGGCCACGCACGTTTGCGATTGGAATATTCATGTCTGTAAATTTTCTTAGAATGCATTCGGTTAACGCTGAGCCTGTAGTGGCTTCTACAGCAATGAAACCAAGAAAATGCCCATGAATGTTGATATCATCTGGATTCGTATTAACAAATCTTACAATTAGTGTTTTACATCGGGAGTACAGTCTGCTACTATGCTATAATATTTAGCTTTCTCCACAATAGAAATTATTTCTTTTTTTTTTTTTTTTAATGGTTCCAGACAGAAGAGCAATCAATTCATTTTGAATGTTTTTCCAAAGGTAATGTTGGGTCGATCCACGAGCTACTCTCATTAAATGTTCACACATAGCACTATCAAATCTGGCAATCAGTTCAACACGCTTTAAAAAATGTTCATTGTTAGGGTCATATAATTTATCAGATGTTCCACGAAATGGCAAGCATTGTTGGCTCAAGAACTGGACAACAGCGATTAGGCGTTCTATTATACTCCTCCAGTGTCGAACTTCTGAATTTAATAACTTTTGTTGCATTGAATCAATTGTCTATACTGATTTAAGCCTGGACGAAAATTCAATCCATTTTGTATAGGACTTCAAGTGGTTTTTAGATTTTTCGTGTTCATTAAGATACACATACAAATGACCCCAATCATTATAGCCATCAGTAGTGAGTGACATTTTATTACAGGAAAACAACTTACAGCAGAAACAAAATACAGAATCTTTTTCTTTTGAATACACTAACCATGATCGATTAATATGTTCTCCATTGCTTAGCTCCCTAATGTAACAATTTAGTGAAAATTTCCGACCATTAGAGCTGCGCGGAAAAACGAAATCATTTTTTGGTCTCTCTGGCAGGCCTTTTTTTTACGATTTCCAGTCTTTCGGTATCGCTTAAAGAAGGATTCCATCTTGCCGGATCAGTGTACCTCTCAAGTTCATCACTTAAATCTCTGGAATTGGAAACGGTCAAATCAGTCTCATTTTCGACATTGTTAGTAATATCTACGTTACTGGGGTCCGAGTTAGAAGTACTTGCCATGAGCTCAGAATCATTTGTTTCGGTATATGTGCTTATTTTCTTCTGTCTTACATCAGCTGTTTCAGTTTTTTAGATATTTATGTTAAGCCCCGCTATGTTTTTGAATATCGCGTTCTTTTTCCAGTTTCCGTTTCCGATATTCGGCACCTGATAGTTTTTTTCTTTTATCGGACATTATATCTATTTGAATATTAAAACTGTTTTAAATAAACTGCTCACTGAACTGACTGGGAATCCCGAGACAGTGTAAATCACGTGATCTCTGGTAAAAAAAAAAAACATTCTCCCAGGGATGTACAAAAGCATCTCAAGGCGGAATATTTGGCGGGATTGTAAAAATAAATTAAAAAAAAATAAAAAAAAATTTTTGCCGCCCCCCAAAGCTTGCCACCCCAGGCAAATGCACGTGTTGCACCGTCGGTTGAGCCGGCCCTGTAATTAGTGTTAGCTTTACGTTTTTTCTCTTTGCTTGTTCAGTCACTTTCTTTCACGGTGCTTCGTTGTCATCTTGTTTCTTTATTTGTCATTGTGTATGTTATATTTGCTGTTCTCTCATCAGTTCGTTAACTGCAGGCTTCCTTACGTCATCTATTTAACTTTAACAATTTCTTACTCTTTGGGTATTATTTCTCTTCCTGTTTGTTAAAATGATTCTTTAGGAAGAATTTTTCAGTAACCAAATATACAGCGTATATATAAGTATATAAACCAATAAAACGGCATTGAATCAGTTCTACAAATTAACGGTTCACATGAAACAAGGGACGTTTCGGGTTTTACCCTTCGTCAGCCACAGTTCCAAACAGGTGACAAGGACAAGAATTACATATAGGTACTACAAAAACATACGATGATGAGAAACATACACCAAATGAGCGATACAAGCAGATGGAAAAAGTAAACAACAACAGTGATGAGCGAAAAAAGAACAATAAAATGCAAGAAAATCGTAAAACCTGAAAGAAATAACGAAACAAGAAAGTAAATAATCAACAAAAATAAAAAAAGAGAATGAACAAAACTTCGGAACAAGTAAAAGGTCACTTAGCTAGATCCGTAGATGCTTGGAATTGAACACTGAGGTACCTTGTCCAAGAAATCCTATTAATTATTACAAATATAAGCGTACTTTTTGCTAAAGCATTATTTTGATTTATCACAGTAGCTCTACATTTTTACCCTAATTCTGTATCCGATTTTAACAGTTATGCAGGTAGTTTGATTTTCCAAATTATTTTGACTGCTTTCTTTAAATTTATTTCCCCCCCCCCCCTCCTTTTCAATCCGCCCCCCCCCCCCCCCCCAATCCCATATACACACACCTGTACGTAATCACCATCACAGTCAGCTCCAGGCCTTGTTTTTAGTTGATAATAATGTATTTCTAAATTTTTTTTATTGATACGCAATCAATTTGGTTACACATATCATTATCTGGGATTCATACAAGCTTGACTTTCGAAGAGGCAAAAAGTCTTATCAGAATCAGGTACAATGACAAATGGGGTGCAGAGCATCCAGGCCACACACACAAAATGATGCATATTACCAGCTCAACAGAAGAGAACTAGTGATAGTCTTCAGACTCCGCTCAGGTCATCACAGATTGGGATACCATTTATTCAACAAGTTAAAGATAGGAACTACCGATGAGTGTAACTGTGGCACTGATAAAATGACAGCTGAACATCTGCTTCAAATATGCCCAACATAAGAGCAACAGAGAAAGCGCATATGACCGTCACAAGTACCATTCATGGAAAACCTCTATGGAGATAGAAATAGCCTCAAGATGACCATTGCTGTCTTTGAAAATATTCAAGCTGACGTCTGAGAGCTTACGAAGAATAAGAAGAAAAAGAACATGGGATTCTTTGTGTCCAAAGACCTCTAGGTTATTAATTGAACTAGCGTTTTTCTATGACAGTATTACGCATTAAAAACAAATATCTTCGCTTCTTTGTTACTTCGAATCGGTAAGTGCCAATGTCATAAACTTTCTCTTTCCATAAGGTGCAAAAGGTAAAAAGATGAATGAAATGATGTTGCACAATTAATTATTCAACTGTCTGGAATGTGTTTATATATATATATATACTATTCGTCAAAAGTCAAGGGCCACTTATGAAATTAATCCCATAGGTCCTCCCCTCTGGTAAAGGAAAAGAAAAGAAGATCCCAACAGAGGTTAATTAACCCAAAAGATCAAAAGTTAACCATAAGTGTATGGAATAGTCCGTAAAAGACAAAAAAAAAAAAAAGAACAAGTTCCCAATTAATCTATCCCGTAAATACTCATGTTAGTGAGAAACAAAAGAGAAGATTTGTATGATAGTGGTAACAATCGAAAGTATGTTCCTCTCTTTCAGTTCATTCACTCATTTATACTGTGGCCACACTCATATTCGCTTACCCAATAGTTGTTGCAGAAAAACCTTGGTTGAAACCATAAAACAAATCTGATATAAACGTAATTGGTATCAGTCAAAACGGCATTTATTGAATACCAAATTGACATGTCACGTAAAGAAATTGAAACACACATTTAAACGCAATGAAGCTGTGAAGTGTGTCACCCACCTTTTCAAAAGTCACACAATAGATATTGGGCAAATAGGCATTTCAAAATCGGGTATGACCACCGTTTGCAGCAAGGCATTCAAGACAGCGTAGACGCATCGAGTCCACAAGGGTCCAAAGAGTATCCTGAGGAACAGCTTGCCATTCCTGAAGCAGAAATGCAGTCAGCTGTGCAACATCCATTGGCAGGGGGGATTTGACAATCTTCGACCAAGGACATCCCAGAGGTGCTCAATCGGAGAAAGGTCAGGTGAATGAGCTGGCCACGCCATCCTGATGATCCCATGTTGCTGAATAAACTCATTCACCACACGAGCTCTATGGGGTCGAGCGTTATCATCTTGGAGGATGGCATTACCACCTATGGCCTCCAGAGCAGGCTGAACAATTGGTCTCAAGATTTCGTTCTGGTATCTTCGGCCGGTCAAGTTGCCTTGGATGATGTAGAGTGGGGTCCTGCCGTGTCTGTAGAAGCCTCCCCAGACCATGACAGAACCCCTACCATAACGATCCGCCTCTCGAATTGTGTCATCAGTAAATCACTCTCCTGGTCGTCTCCAAACTCGAATCCTGCCATCATTGAATGACACAGTGAAGCGAGATTCACCAGTGAAGAGAACTTGACTCCATTGTTGCCTTGTCCATCGGATGTGCTCGCGACACCAAGCAACACGGGCTCTGCGATAAGCAGGAGTAAGAGGGATTCTGACTGCAGGACGTCGAGCAGCCAGTCCACATTCGTGTAAACGTCTGCGAATGGTGCTTTGACTGACATTAACGTTTACAGTTTGTCTCAGCTGACATCTTAGAGTGGAACAAGTCACTGTTCGATGGCGCAGGGCTGACAACAAGAAGTACCGGTCATCATGTCTATTGGTGCATCTAGGGCGACCTGGCCGGTGGCGATCCTCCACACTTCCTGTGGCCTGAAATCTCTCAAAAATTCTTTAGATAGTAGAGTGTGACACTGCAAGTCGTCTAGCAACCTCACGGACAGATAAACCACTTTCAACCCACGCTATAACCCTCATTCTTTGTAAGGTGTCAAGACGTCTTCTCGGTGGCATGGTTTTTGCAAGTGATGAAACTACCCTAAGTCTGCTGATTGTAAAACAAATTAAGAGTGAACTCTGTTCACGAAAAGTCGCCATTGCACGTGGAATGTCAATCAGCACGATTACTTCACCTGTTTGGTTGTACGGAAGTTTGAATAAAAAAAACCAGATTAAAAATGTTAATTTATGTGCAGCAAACCAAATTGCTCGTGATTACCATGGTTGTCGGTGAGTTGTTTTTATGCTTAACGTGCATAGAGGACTGTCGGAGGAAGATATTGCACCCATTTTCACTAAAAATCTTCCTTCATTTAATCATTCTATGCGCTTATATAAAAGTTTATTGAAAATAATAGGGTGGCCCTTGACTTTTGACGAGTAGTATATATATATATATATATATATATATATATATATATATATATATATATATATATATATATATATATATATATATATATATATATATATATATATATATATATATATATATATATATATATATATATATATATATATATATATATATATATATATATATATATATATATATATATATATATATATATATATATATATATATATATATATATATATATATATATATATATATATATATATATATATATATATATATATATATATATATATATATATATAATAATAATAATAATAATAATAAATTCTTTAAGCGCCAAACACGGCGCATAAGGCAGAAACCAGTGCTCTCCAGGTTGTTCGTTGTGACGCCACTCCTCTTAGCTCTTGCACATTATTTAGGCCCAACGTTCTTCCTTCTCTTATTATTGTTCTTCTGAGTGTTTCTTTTGGTCTTCCTTTTTTCCGCTTACCCTCAGGAACCCAAGTGAGCGCCTGTAGTGGTATTCTGTTGTTTTGCATTCGTAGGACATGACCGATATATGACCATCGTCTTTTCCTTATATAGTCGGAGACATATTTCTGCCTAGAGTCTTCTCTTATTTGTCGATTAGTCTTGAATTCTTTCCAACTGATGTTCATGAGTTTTCTAAGACATTTGTTCTCGAATGTATTCAGCTTGTTCTCCAATGATTTTGTTATTTTCCAACTCTCACAGCCGTATGTTAACACTGAGATAACATTTGAATTAAACAGACGAAGCTTGGTATGTATATTCAATGATCGTAATTTCCAAATGTTAGATAATCTATTGAAGGCGCTAGCTGCCAAAGCAATTCTAGTATGGATTTCTCTTGTTGTGTCACCATCCTGAGTCATTTTACTGCCTAAATAATTGAAACTTTCAACTTTCTGTAGTTTTTCCCCGTTCAAGATGATATCAAAGGTCTCGTTAGAAAAGTTCATAGCTTTAGTTTTAGAGGCATTTATTTGGAGACCAATTTTAACCGAGAGATGACACAAATTATTTATTGCTTCTTGGGATTGTCTTGGTGTTGAACTTAAGAATGCTATATCATCTGCGAAATCCAGGTCCCCCAGGAATTTTCCATTTGTCCATTTTATACCCAATTGTTCATTGTGGGTATAGTTTCTCATAACCCAATCAATAGCTATTCCAAAAAGTAGTGGTGACATAATACAGCCTTGTTTCACCCCTGTTTCTACTGTAAACCATTCTGTATTCCCTTTATTTGTTCTAACACAACATCTTGCATTGTCATATAGCGCTTTGATTATATTCACATATTTTGTTGGAAAACCATAGATTGTAAGTATCTTCCACAATGATGGGCGGTGTAGACTATCAAAGGCTTTTTGAAAAGGTAAATTAGGGAATTCAATACCAACAGAAAAAGAACAAATGAAGAGATGGGCTGAGCACTTCATGGAGGTGCTAAACAGAACACCACCAACAGTAACACCTGATTTTAATAATGAAACATCCACAACCACCTTGCCAATAACTTGCGATGAATTCACGCTGGACGAGATCAAACAAGCCGTTAAAAGATTAAAAAATTTTAAAGCTGCTGGAGTTGACGAAATTTCAGGGGAAATGATTAAAGCAGTTAATGACAACAACCTCTTGAGAATTTTAGATATTATAAATGAAGTATGGAGAGAAGAACAACCACCACAACAATGGAAAGACAGTATTATTGTAAAGTTACCGAAGAAAGGTGATCTATCAGACTGTAATAACTGGCGTGGTATATCTCTATTATCAGTACCTGGAAAATTATTATGTTGCATGATGTTAGAAAGACTTAAATTGCATGCTGACGAAAAGATCAGAGAAGAACAAGCGGGTTTCAGGCCGAAACGATCATGTATTGATCAAATATTCACACTAAGAACAATTATAGAAGAATCAGTGGAAAGGCAATCGCCACTTATTATCACCTTCGTCGATTTTCAAAAAGCCTTTGATAGTCTACACCGCCCATCATTGTGGAAGATACTTACAATCTATATATATATATATATATATATATATATATATATATATATATATATATATATATATATATATATATATATATATATATATATATATATATATATATATATATATATATATATATATATATATATATATATATATATATATATATATATATATATATATATATATATATATATATATATATATATATATATATATATATATATATATATATATATATATATATATATATATATATATATATATATATATATATATATATATATATATATATATATATATATATATATATATATATATATATATATATATATATATATATATATATATATATATATATATATATATATATATATATATATATATATATATATATATATATATATATATATATATATATATATATATATATATATATATAATATATATATATATATATATATATATATATATATATATATATATATATATATATATATATATATATATATATATATATATATATATATATATATATTTTTTTTTTTGCAACTAGTTGCAAGCTGGCAATGGAATTTTGGAAGCTGCTACTGCTTGTGGTGGTGGTGGCTGACTCTTGTTGCATCATGGTGCACGGATTTGGAGAGGTTGAAAGGGAATCAGTTCTGGACTATCACAATACTAAACGCAGCGAGGAAAAAGGTTGTTGCGTAAACGCATTGGTTAGTAGCAAGTTCGTTTATGTGCGTACATTTGTGTGTGTGTGTGTGTGCAAATTTATAGAGATATGCTATTCGAGTTAATGTGTGTGTTTATTTCGTGTATTGTATAGTTATATGAAACATCATCATCATCACCATTATCATCATCATCGACATCATCATCGTCATCACCAACATCACTACCATCATCCTCATCATCACCATTATCAACATCAACATGACCTTCATCACCATCACAATCATCATCATCTTCACCACCTTCACGATCATCATCATTATCAACACCACCATCATCATCAACGTTGTCATCATTATCACCATCATTATCATAAAAAATCATCAACGTCATCATCACCACCAGCATCATCATCACCACCATTATCATCATTATCCCTATCATCCTAAAAAATCATCACCATCATCATCATCATACAAAATCACTATCATCATCATCATCATCATCATCATCATCATCATCATCATCATCATCATCATCATCATCATCATCATCATCATCATCATCATCATCATCATCATCATCATCATCATCATCATCATCATCATCATCATCATCATCATCATCATCATCATCATCATCATCATCATCATCATCATCATCATCATCATCATCATCAACATCATCACCGTCATCATCATCCCTATCATCACCATCATCATCATCCCTACCACCATTACCATCATCATCACCTTAATCACCATCATCATCATAATCACCATCATCATCATTATCATCACCATCAAAAAGAACTATCATCACCATCATCATCACCATCATCACCATCATCATAATCATCATCATCATCATCACCACCATTATCTTTACCATCATCATCATCACCACCATTATCATCACTATCATCATCATCACTATCATCACCATCACCACCATCACTACCACCATCACCTTAATCACCATCATCATCACCATAATCACCATCATTATCATCACTATCTAAAATCACTCATCAGCATCACCATCATTATCATAACCACCATACCCATCATCATCATCATTACCATCATCATCATCATCATCATTATCATCATCATCATTACCATCATCGTCATCATCACCACCATAATTTTCTTCACCATCATTCCCATCACCACCACAATCACCATCACCATCATCATTATCACCATTATTACCATCATCATCATCACCATCATGACCATAATCACCATCACCATCATCATTATCACCACCATCACCATCATCATAATCACCATCACCATCATTATCACTATCATCACCATCATCATCATCATAATCACCATCATCATCATTATCACCACCACTACCTTCATCACCATCATCAACATCAAAAAATCACTATAATCACCGTCATCATCATCACCATTACCTTCGTTATCATCATCACCATCATTATCATAATTATCATCCCCATCATCATCACCAGCATCATCACCATCATCAGTACCATCATCATTATCACCATCATATCATCACCATTGTAGCGAAAGGTTTTTCTAGTGTGATGATGGTGGTAGAGAAGAAGTAGAATTTCTCTTCAGAAAGTATGAAGTCCCAGTGCCAGAGAAGTACACTGGTATCACAATTGAGTTACGGCTGTGAATACTCTGAGCTGGACAATAGGTTTAGGCTTCATAAGTATACTGCGCCACTTTCGCTATGGTAACTGTTGCGGCTGGGGATTGTATTTTAGCGTTTATTAGGCGAGAGGGTTATTCTTATATCTGATTGCAGATAACTTGCACACTGACTCATATCAGGTGCAGTAAGGGATATGGCATACAGTCCCCGAAACACAATCTTAAACTGCAGCAAAGGCCAGGTTGGACGTTTTGACAACACATCTAATAACAGCTCGAAGCTCCAATTAATTCATAGATGAATATGCTCATAGGATAATGGCATTAACTAGCCAGTCTCTAACGTCTCCTATACAGTCTCCTACTGACACAATGTCCTCGACATCTTCAAGCAGATTGTCCTCGACATCTTCAAGCAGATTTATTTAAAGTTCACAACTCACTTGTATAATATTCAGCATTCCATTCTCACAATAATATAGCATCGACCCACTGAGGTATATGGGCAATTTAGAGGTCGAACACTTTAAGAATAAATTAAAACATCTAGGAGCTTGACACATGTGCGTCCGTCCAGCTTGAAATACACACAGAAAAGGCCCAGAATGATCTTTCACGTCTGCCAACTTAGACCGTAGACTTTTGCTACTATGCCCCAAAAGGCAATGACGTACTTCCGGGTAACCCATGGATACAGTACATCAACAACATGGCCCCTTCTTCTTTCTTCTTTGATCCTTAGCCGCCGACCGTCAAAGCAGTCAGTGGCCATCACGCCTAGTGGCGTTTTGTAGGGCAATAACAAATTGATTCCACTTTGCTCGGTCGGCGGCCATCCTTCGACAGGTCACTAATCGAGCCTTATTTAATATCGGCAGATATGTTATGGGTTTTACTCATAACAGTAACCCTATGTGATAATACAATTAAATTAGAAAAAGTAACTCAAAATTTAACAGTTAAAAATTTACCAAGTCACATGAGTACAATTTCATAATTTATTATGTACATCTATCTAGCTTTGTAATGAGAAATGGGTGTTGGAAGATGGTAAAATGTATGATTGTTTATATTTACAAAGTAAAATAAATAATAGTAAAAAGTCTTGGATGTATCTTCCAATGAAATTATAAAGCCTGTCACAGTAGTTTTGGTATCTCTTGCTATCTAGTCTCTAGCTTTTCCTATCATTGACAATCGCTATTAAACGCTCACAGTGTTTGTAGGATTTGATTCACGTAAACTCAACTTGCATCACGCCACGTCTGTTTGAGGTTTCTGAGACACACTGGTGATCAAGAAGACTTTCCTTCAGCCCGCCCTATAACTACGGGGGGCTAAGGTGTTGAAGATTGTTTGACCACTAGGCTCCAGTTAGCAGGATCAGAGGTCCTCAAGTCTTTATTTGATACTTGATCACGAACTCGATCCGACACTCGATCATGAGCTCGATCAGCAACGATCATAAAAAATGGAACAAAAGGTAATAGGTGGCTATGGTGTTCCAACAAGCTCACCCACCACTGATGTTCATGAGGCGACCATGTTTTCAGTGTTTGTATATAAATGAATGTTTCATGATAGTATGTTAAAGAGATAGCATGATAAGATAGTGTCCACTGTGCAGAAGATAACAAAATACATAAATAAATCACATGTTATGATACATGGGTAAGATATAACCTTTGCCTTCCACTTATGGATGCCAAGTCACTTATGTACTTGCTGGTATGTCGTAAGCTTCCAGGCAAGAACAAGACATGATGCATCTGGCTAACCAATTAATTGTTATGCTTCCTGACAATGCCGGCGGAGGTTATCTCTGGTTAGCGTCGCTAGCTTCCTGTATACCCTTTTTATTATGTCTGATACAATCAAACCGTAAACAAAATCTGAAATACAATGATATTAGTCACACATATATCTTTAATAAACTTACATACCCTCTAGGATTAATAAGCGCACGGTGAGGCGGTATTTGCTGAAGTATATCTGCCCTGCATGCAGCGTGAAAAAAACATTTCTTGCAGATACTGTCTTCCAGTCGCTCACTCTGGCGTATGGATTGTGTGTGTGTGTGATTTTAAACGGGCCTTATATTTGGACGACTCTCCCGTACGAGAAAGCACCGTCTTGCGTCCGCTTAGATTTTCTTTAAATCTCTTGGTTTGATGCGATTTGGGCACCTTCTGTACTTGTTTTCTCTTCTTTTCACTACATACTTATATCTTTCCTTTCCTCCTAGGTATCCTTTCATTTTCCCAATAGGAAGCGTTCATTCTATCCAAGTTTTATCGAAATCCGTTGAGGTATGTATTTATAATACATTTGTAAAGATCATAAGCTAACTATTAGCATATGTGATGACTATGAAAAATATTAATTATTTTAAAAACTACTTACATTTGAATAATATCCTTTTGGAAATCACTCATACTCTATCTCCTTATATGCATTATTACAGTTTAAATGTCACTCCACCAAGCTTGCTCTTGTAGCTTTAGATTTTCTTTCCTGCCAATGCAAACTTTTAAGGTCGGCCATTGTTGCTGTCGTTTTTGACGGAGTCATATAGGTAAATCTATTTAATACTTTTGTCGTTTTTGACGGAGTCATATAGATAAATCTATTTAATACTTTTGTTGTAAAACTTTGTTGGTCAAAGTTGGATAATTGGGTATTAACTTCTATGACAGGTTGTTTAAAGGGTTATCTTCTCTTTCTTTCAATCGTTGCCGTTGATCTGTCTTAACGATGCTCAGTTTTATGCTGTCTAGGCATGCGCAGGTTCTGGGCGCGAACTGAGGAAACTTCCGTGAGGGAGGTTGTGTTTTTTGTGGGCTGTGGGACACGATGTCCGTTGTGATTTCCTCTAGATCATCGTGGGGATTGGAAAGTTTTCGATATGACTGAAATATCAATGTTTTCCCCAGTGATTCGTTGTTCGTCAAGAGTGACGACATTCATTAAGTGTGTATCCGGAAGATTCTGTAAAAGGTAAATGACATTCTTATTAATATGCCTTTGGCTGCAGAACATTTGAAGTTACCTATCTGCGAGTGAAGCTCACAGATCTTGAGAGACAGAATTCCTTCTTTGCTTCTTGTTCTAGCCAAATGAGACTATGTGTTTTCTTGAACAGAAGCCTAATGATGATGATAAATTATTGTGGACGCCGCAGGTTGGCGGTATATATATGTTTAGCATGGTTTGATCGTGCCTGCTAACAAAGGATACACAGCTGTCTACATATTGAGGCCCTGTATTACGGCCAATATTTTTCAGCAAGAGGAAATATATCTGGCGGGCTATGCCAGTTGAATAACAGACTTATGTATTATTGCTACGCAATTTAGGAGCTCGTTTGTTGGACGACAGAGCTAATTAAGTACCTGACGCGCTGAGTCAATGGTACGGAAGCTACATTACATATTGTAACATTAGGACAGATGATGTTTGGGTATGTCCTAGTTGATGTATGATGCAAGCCTTTGATTACCAGACATTTAACAGTCATTTATTATCTATGTGAAGTCCTTGATCTCGTCGATTTGACTGTCCTGTTGATGCTACTATCAGTTTCGTAAATAAATGTTTGAAACGTGCCAGCAGTCTTCAATTCATCATTGACTACTGCATGTGAGTGTATGGGTGCATTATTGACTTTACTAAGAGCCTCAAGCATTCGTGTTCTCGTCTACACCGACACTCAGCACATCATAATACCAATACCACATATCTACAACATGTACGCTGTTTACTGTGAGTGATCATAGTACCCTGGCAGTGCCTCACTCTGGTGGCCGCTACATTTCTGGCCGTTACATTTCTGGTGACCTACATCGACACCGCAACATTACACAGTCCAGGTGATAAACGACACGTTCACTCTGCCAGCTTTCACATCACGCATAAACAGTGCGTTACATTTATGGTGGACCAGATTTGTGGGTTTTCTACATTTTCAAGACAGTGGTAAATAGGTCAACAACTGGGCTGACTCACATAAACACTGGCGTTGGCATTTTTGTGTTACTGCTACATGGACCACAACTGCTACGGAATTGAAGTGACATTGTTATACATTTCTGGAGTTCTACAAAAGATGTCAATATATCTGGGCTATCAAGTCACATCATTACCTGTCGACCTAAGATTGTAAACAGTACCGCTGGTTGTTTACACTACATTCTGAGCTATCAAGTCACATCGTTACCTGTCAACCTAAGATCGTAAACAGTACCGCTGGTTGTTTACACTACATTCTACAAACATATCGACGTTGGATCTGCTAGTCTCAGCTGGTGTCGAGTATGATGTTTGTAGCTACACTTTGGAGACCACTGCCTGTTATGAAGTTACGGTGACCTTCAACGGTGGATCGTCTACCATTGTTGTTGACAGTAGTACCGCATTATACTGCATTTTGCGGCTATTGAGGATTGTGCTAAAAGATAAGTGTCCTGTTTTAGTGTGTAAACTGTGCCTTTATTTTGTGTAAAGCTGAGCCTTCCTCTAAACACATTCTACATATTGTGTATTTATATATGCCATGCATGTTTTGTGTATACATGTTTTGTTTACATGTTTATTTAGTGTGTATTTCTGCGGGCTGGTTGGGTAGGAGACTCCGATAGAAGATACCACGTGATAGAGGTTCTATCGTGAGCGTTTTCTGTAGGATTACGCATATTTCCCCAGTGGAAATTGCGAGCGACCTGTGTTGCTACTTTTCAGTTTTTTTTTCTTAGCTGTGACGAGATGTGTTAGTGTTGTTTTCGTTATTTTTTACATTCTTTGATATTTGATTTGTTTTGTTTGTATCTGTTCGTCTCTCTTTCCTTTCATTTATTTCTATACACCCTTATGTTTATACACTGTGGTGTCATTTGTTTTGTTTACGTATCGCAGTTATCATCACATGCTTTGTGATTATTTTTTCCTTAGTTTCGCCTTATAATTTTTTGACTTCTGCGAATGTTTTCGTTTGTTTATATGCTTGTCTTTGTTAACTGATATTATATACATTGTTGTCATACAGTCTATAGATATACTTGATCATTGACTATTAGTATTAATATCATACACTTTTCAGATAAAGGTTACTTATAATGATAATATTATAGAGAAACAAGGTAACTATACAAGGTCTTTGACTAAGACTTGTCTCTCAAAGAGAGGGAAATAAAGTGAAGTGAGTATACAAGTCTAATATTACAGACTTGTCTCCCATCAAAGTGGGATAAGGTAATTTGTTTGATTTTTCAGGTCTGATCTCACATAGTTAGACATAATGTCTACACTAGACTTCTTTATTGAACAAGGGAAATCCCTTGGTAATTCTGGTAAAGAATTAGAAGAATACTCGACTGCTCTCTTTACCAAAGCACTGAAGTCTGAAGAAAAGAGACAAAAAGAGGAAAATAAAAGATTGGACAGAGAAGCTGAACAAAAGAAGATAGATGCTGAGAATTTAAGATTGCAGATGCAGGCAGATGAAAGGAAATTCCAGATGGAAATGGAAAAACAAAAAAGGGAAGCTGATGCTGATGAGAGAAAATTTCAAGCTGCTGCTGAGGAGAGAAAATTTCAAGCTGCTGCTGAGGAGAAAAAACTTCAAGCTCAAGCTGCTGCTGAGGAGAAAAAACTTCAAGCTCAAGCTGCTGCTGAGGAGAAAAAACTTCAAGCTCAAGCTGCTGCTGAAGAGAGAAAATTTCAAGCTGCTGCTGAGGAGAGAAAATTTCAAGCTGCTGCTGAAGAGAGAAAAGCAAAAATGGAACATGATGAAAGACTCGCAGTTTTGGAGATAGAGAAATTGAAATTGATGAATGCGGGTGCTCATCAAGCAGCTTCGGATACGACAAAGGAGAAGTCTAATAAGATCAAATTACCTCATTTCAATCCTTTAAAGGACGATATAACGGATTATCTTGATAGATTCGAATTTTTATGCGATACGCATAAAAAAAAAAGGAAAAATATGTCGAACAACTGATGGAATTTTTTTCAGGTGAACCAGTAACTACTCTTATGACAATAGAGGAACATGATAGAACTAACTATGATGTTGTCAGAGCAGCATTGCTTAAAAGATATCAACTAAAAGAAGAAGATTATCGTCTTCGTCTTAAGACAATGTTGCCAGAAAATGGAGTAGATTTCTCGGACTTTATTATAAAATAAAGATACGTCGTACATTCACACGTTGGATTGAGTTGTCTCAGACTGAAAAAACATATGAAGGCCTAATGGACGTATTACTTCGAGACAAAGATATGTCATCGGTCAACGAATCTTTCCTTGCTTTTCTTCATGAGCGTAAACCTAAAAACATAAAAGACATGGAGGAATATTGTTGCCAGTACGTAACTGCGCATCCCCATGCTACAGTTAGCAATTCTAAAGTGAAAGAAGGGTTGCCAGTTGCTTCGGCAGTACCATATGGCTCTAATTACAATCATAAATTTCAAGGTGCTAAGCAAAGCTTTAATAAGAAGAGTAATCAGAATTACACTCAATATCAAAACAATCCATCACACAATGGGTTTTCTTCAAAGAATTGGAGACGAGCTGATAGTCCTCGTAATGTTGGGTCTAATAATTATAGACACTTTCGCAAAGGTTATCACAATAGAAGCTATCCGAGTTTTTCTTCTCGAGATAATTATCCTCGCCGTCAAGAATATTACGATGATGGTTATAGAAACTGTGATGCAAACCAGAATAATGGTTATGATGGGCAATATAATGATAATTACAGGGGAAATAATAATCGCGGCAGACCTAGACATAACAAAAGAAAATCTTATCGTCAGGCAAACGCTGCACAACATGAGTCCCAGGAAGCCTGTAGTCAGGTGAACGATAGTAGAAACTCTAATGCTATCACTGGCTCTGCTTTCGATTTTGGGAGAGCAGCTAAGTGCCCCCAATGCTCAACATTGTTCGAGCCATCTACAGTATCTACCCTAATTTGTGGTCACCCTCTTCCCGCTCTTCCTGCTACAGTTGCGCATGACGGGAAAGGATCTCTTATTTTACATAGAGGTCTAGTGAATAATAATCCTGTCTCAGTACTTTTTGATTCTGGATGTACTACTATTGGGGTTAGGCAATCGCTCATAGATCCTTGCTGTGCCACGGGAAAGGTGGGTGTGTGACATTTGGTGGAACTTTGGAGATATATCCTACTGCTATCATCCACATGGATACTCCCTTCTTTACAGGAGATGTCCACTCGTGTCTTCTTCCTAATCCTATTGCGGATCCTATAATCGGTCGTATTCACGGGGTTAAGGAATGTACGCCGCAGCAAATTGCTGCTTGGGAGAAACAGAATATCCAAACAGCCAATGTGGTTGTAACAAGAGCACAAGCTCTTATTCCTTCAACTTCATCTAATGATAGTAATGAAGTTGGTAGCCAAGATGATCACTTGGTGATTTCACATGACTCGTTTGTAAAACTACAAGAAGAAGACTTTTCTCAAAATAAATACTTTTTTTTTTCGTACGCCCGCTAATACTCGAGGCGAAATCTCAGGTTATTTTTAATGTCTAACCTGACATTGATTTTTACGTGAGTATCCTATTTTCTTGTACAGAGACAAGTGTCCCTCGCCATTCAGGCAGATACTCGCCGTTTTCGGAGGTACCCATTAGAGCTGGGTCGGCTCAGGAACCTCCAGTCCCTGGTCGACGACACACCTTCAAATGTCCTCGTCTGGTCTCGAGTTAATCCAGTTCACATCCCGGTCGACGAAAAATCCTCAAATGCCGTAGCCCGGGTTTGATCCTGAATCACCCAGTCGCCAGAGCGGTGTTGTAACCACTACGCTAGCGCGGCTCCAAATAAATACTTTCTTCTCGCAAAAAACGGTGATCCGAATCAAAATACAATTCACAAATCGTATATCACTATGAAGAATGGTATACTAGTACGTATGGTACAACACTCAGACAAATCTATGCACTCTCAAATTCTTGTGCCCAAAAGTATGAGAGCCTTAATTCTTCAACATGCACACGATTCTCAGTGTGCTGGACACATGGGTTTTTCTCGCACTAAGTCGAGAGTTCTAGCGGCTTTCTTTTGGCCATTCGTAAACAAAGAAATACGAATTTATTGCCGATCTTGTAAGATTTGTCAAGAAGTCAAATCTAGAGGTCCACGACATGCTGCACCTATCCAGGCTGCAGAAATTCCCATTCGACCATTCCAGAAGATGGCAATAGATAATATTGGCCCTTTTAAGATTAAGTCAGCCAGAGGGCATCAATTCATCCTAACATGCGTCGACAGGTGCACACGTTGGCCAGAGGCTATACCTCTAAAGAGCATATCTACTGCCGATATCGCAGACGCTCTTTGGCTAATATTTTCTCGTTTGGGTTTTCCCAGAGAAATATTGTCAGACCATGGTACTCAATTGATATTAGACACTATGTCGCAGGTGATGTCTATCCTAGATATTAAAAGGTCTCTCAGTAGTATTTATCACCCAATGTCTAATGGGTTGGTTGAACGTCTTAATAGAACACTTAAGAACTTACTTGGCAAGATTACTGAGGATCATCCTCAGGATTGTGACAGGGTTTTACCGGCGGCTCTCTTTGCCTATAGACAGGTCCCCAACGAACATACAGGGTTTTCTCCCTTTCAACTTGTTTTTGGCGCGCAACCGCGCGGTCCTATGTCCTTGCTACACGATTTGATAACTGCCGATAATATTGACGATGACACTCAATCTTCATATGAGTATGTCATTGCTCTCAGGCATAAGATTATCGAAGCATGCAAGTTAGCGACTTCATCCTCCGAATTTGCCAAAGAAAAGGCGAGGCAATTCGCTAATAAGAAGAGACGCCTACGTCAACTTTGTCCTGGAGACAAAGCGTTTGTCTTACTTCCTTCGAGGGAGAACAGACTTCTCATTGCATGGAAAGGTCCATATAAAATAGTCTCAAAAATTTCCGATGTCGACTATGTTGTCGATATTGATGGAAGGCATAAAACCTTCCATATAAATATGCTTACGGAATTTATTGAACGACCAGACTATTTGCAGCCTATTTTCCATGCGACGGACGATTCTCCAGTCCAACATGGTCATATCTCATCCTTGACGGTTATACAGGAGGAGGAAACTACTTTTTCGGATGTTAACCTACCTCTTCCTATGATTCCCCTTACTTCTACGGAATCATGGAGAAACGTTTCGGTTTCTACTAATTTGTCTTTTGAGGAACAGCGTCAAGTATCTTCTTTGCTACAATCATTTCAGGATGTCCTTACCGACATTCCTGGACACACACATATTATCAAACATGACATCATACTTACTGATCATAATCCGATCAGAGTAAGACCATATCCTATCCCTATTCATTTCCAAGCACAAGTCGAGAAAGAATTGGATGAAATGATACAATTGAAAATAATTGAACCATCCACTTCAGCATACTCTTCGTCCATGGTTATTGTTCGAAAGAAAGACAATAACATACGACTTTGCGTCGATTATCGCAAATTGAACCAAGTTACGAAGTTTGATGCTGAACCTATGCCTTTATTGGAAGATCTACTTACTAGACTTTCTAAATCGCGATTCTTTACTAAACTTGACTTGTCGAAAGGCTATTGGCAAGTTCCGTTAACTGAACACGCCAAACCTTTCACAGCTTTCTCAACACCTAGGGGTTTATATCAATGGAATTTTATGCCTTTCGGGCTGATGAACGCCCCAGCTACTTTCGTACGCATGATGCGTCGAATTCTCTCATATCGTATAGATGTCATCGCATACTTAGACGGCATCTGTCTTTTCAGCGATACCTGGGAAGAACACTATTCGGGTTTAAATGAGTTACTGTCTACTCTACGCGAGCATAATTTGACTGCAAAACGCTCTAAAGCCTTTGTTGGGTTTAGTGAAATCTCTTTCGTGGTCATCGTGTTGGTTATGGTCTATTGAAGACAGAGGACCAAAACATTTCTAAGATATTAAATATCTCCGTTCCTAAAACAAAAAAGCAAGTGCGTAGTCTCTTGGGATTAATACAATTCTACGGAAGATTCATTAAGAATCTGTCCTCCATTATGGCACCTCTTTCAACTTTATTGAAAAAAAGGTTCTCCTAATATGGTGCGCTGGTCCCAAGAATGCCAATCTTCATTGGATCAGATTAAGAATTTGTTCTCATCTCCTCCTATCTTACGACTACCATCGATTGATAAGACTTTTGTCCTTCGTAGTGATGCCTCTTCCACTGGGATCGGGGCGGCACTTACGCAGGAGTATTCAGGAACTCTGCATCCTGTGATGTATATCTCTAGGAAATTGAATGCGACAGAAAGGAACTATTCGGTTTTGGACCGTGAATTGTTAGCTATGGTCTGGACCATTCTTAAGCTACAAAGATTCCTTCTAGGCGCGCATTTCATTATGGAAACCGACCAAAAAGCTCTTACAGCTATGCAGAACAAGGATTTGAAGAGCTCGAGATCTACTCGATATGCTATTGCTCTTCAACCTTTTCATTTCACGATGCGGGCTATCCGTGGTTCGGATAATGTGATGGCGGACATACTGTCTAGATGCCCACATGATTCCACTTAAGTCTTGTGTCCTAGATTTCATGATACATGTCTGTTCATAATATACATTAACACATATGTTTCACCTTAGATTAGTAAATTGATTGTTTTCTTTCTTTATTGCTATCTTTGGCGTAATGTCGAAGGTTGAGTTAACATAACATAAAGGCCAAAAAAATAAGAAAAGGAAAAATTTTAAAATGGCCACATATAATATTTAAATAATTTTGTAGTGACTATAGTGCATTATAGCATGTTACTAATTAATGTCATTTATATTGTTTTCAGTGCAAACTAGTACCAAGTATGGAGCGCTTGTGAGAACCATGATGACGCCATACTTTACTTTTGTTCGAAAGATCGCAGCACTTATTTGTATATAATATACTTCTATTGTTAGATAATGTGTAAGGAATTTAACAAATTTGGTCATGTCCATCCATTACATATATTAATGGTATAACATTGTAATTTGTATATTGATATGACTTATTGAGATAGATTGTCATTTGTCATTGCTATGATTATAGTATTGCATAATTGTTTGATAGTTATGTAATTTTTGTTAGTATCGCCAGCAACTGAGGTTTCTTTGATGGTACCTTCCCGAAGATATTTTCTATTATTTGGTTAGATGATTTGATTCTCTCCGGTTGATTCTTTCATTGGCACATTATTCATGTGTCATGAGCTTGTGGTATCTTGCTCATTGATGTATTTAAAAAAAGGGTCATTTTTTAATACAGAGGGTGCGGTAGTCTGTTGCTGTCGTTTTTGACGGAGTCATAATAGGTAAATCTATTTAATACTTTTGTCGTTTTTGACGGAGTCATATAGGTAAATCTATTTAATACTTTTGTTGTAAAACTTTGTTGGTCAAAGTTGGATAATTGGGTATTAACTTCTATGACAGGTTGTTTAAAGGGTTATCTTCTCTTTCTTTCAATCGTTGCCGTTGATCTGTCTTAACGATGCTCAGTTTTATGCTGTCTAGGCATGCGCAGGTTCTGGGCGCGAACTGAGGAAACTTCCGTGAGGGAGGTTGTGTTTTTAGGGGGCTGTGGGACATGATGTCCGTTGTGATTTCCTCTAGATCATCGTGGGGATTGGAAAGTTTTCGATATGACTGAAATGTCAATGTTTTCCCCAGTGATTCGTTGTTCGTCAAGAGTGACGACATTCATTAAATGTGTATCCGGAAGATTCTGTAAAAGGTAAATGACATTCTTATTAATATGCCTTTGGCTGCAGAACATTTGAAGTTACCTATCTGCGAGTGAAGCTCACAGATCTTGAGAGACAGAATTCCTTCTTTGCTTCTTGTTCTAGCCAAATGAGACTATGTGCTTTCTTGAACAGAAGCCTAATGATGATGATAAATTATTGTGGACGCCGCAGGTTGGCGGTATATATATGTTTAGCATGGTTTGATCGTGCCTGCTAACAAAGGATACACAGCTGTCTACATATTGAGGCCCTGTATTACGGCCAATATTTTTCAGCCAGAGGAAATATATCTGGCGGGCTATGCCAGTTGAATGACAGCCTTATGTATTATTGCTACGCAATTTAGGAGCTCGTTTGTTGGACGACAGAGCTAATTAAGTACCTGACGCGCTGAGTCAATGGTACGGAAGCTACATTACATATTGTAACATTAGGACAGACGATGTTTGGGTATGTCCTAGTTGATGTATGATGCAAGCCTTTGATTACCAGACATTTAACAGTCATTTATTATCTATGTGAAGTCCTTGATCTCGTCGATTTGACTGTCCTGTTGATGCTACTATCAGTTTCGTAAATAAATGTTTGAAACGTGCCAGCAGTCTTCAATTCATCATTGACTACTGCATGTGAGTGTATGGGTGCATTATTGACTTTACTAAGAGCCTCAAGCATTCGTGTTCTCGTCTACACCCACACTCAGCACATCATAATACCAATACCACATATCTACAACATGTACGCTGTTTACTGTGAGTGATCATAGTACCCCTGGCAGTGCCTCACTCTGGTGGCCGCTACATTCCTGGCCGTTACATTTCTGGTGACCTACATCGACACCGCAACATTACACAGTCCAGGTGATAAACGACACGTTCACTCTGCCAGCTTTCACATCACGCATAAACAGTACCTTACAGCCATGTTTCATGTATTCGCTCCTTCCTCCACTTTCACAATGCTGTTCGGCTTAGGCGTCAACTTCAAAGCAAGACCCGCCAAGCTGTCCCTTCACCCTTATAGCTCTGTGTTCCGTTACACATTTTTTCACAAACAAAGCAAGTGGTACCAAATTTTGCCACAACCATCATTGTCGTAGATTTTAACATATAGGTAAGAGATGTTTATTTTTCTGTTTGAGCAGAGGTGATAGTGATAACTATGTGAAAGTAAGGTGTAAGAAATAGTTTTTATCACGAGGTGATAGTGTAAGAGAAAGGACAGCCTCTGGGTTGAGTAATCTTTCTAATCCAGCCTACCTGTACGACTAAATTTAAATCAGACGCACTTTCTCTCCTTGTACAAAATACAAGTTACACTGCACCCACATGCACACAATTCTGTGACAAATACGCACGAACGTGAAAAACAAGCTATAGATAATATAGATGACAGGGGTTGACCAACGCAATAACTTAAGGTTTATTAAGTTTATTTTATCACTAGAACTTTACAACATAAATCATATACATCAATAGATCATTGTTTAAAGACAAAATGAAAATTAATCAAACAGGTTTCCCCCTCTGGTAAAGGGAAAGAAAAGAAGATCCCAGCCGAGGTTAATTAACCCAAAAGATTAAAAGTTAACAATAATTGTATGGAATAGTCAGTAAAGAAACAAAGAACGAGTTCCTAATTAATCTATCCAGTAAATACTCAGGTTAGTGAGAACAAAAGAAAAAGATTTGTATGATAGTGGTAACAACAGAAAATTATGTTACTCTCTTACAGTTCATTCAACCCTTCATACTTGTGGCCACATTCATATTCGCTTACCAAATAGTTGTCGCAGGCATTCCGTGGAAATAAACACTAATACGTAATATTTCTATTCAGTGTCATATTAAGTTTTGCCAAATCCAGCCCCAGACTCGCCGTAGTTGCGGACTGCAAATTTCACGGGAGTTGCTGGAGTTGGTGATTCAATTTTTCCTGGATAAAATACGGTATCTCTGCCTTCAGTTGGTTTGAGTAAGGTTCATACGTGGTGATCGCCGACATAGGATGAATAATACATATAAATTCTGGGTTGTCTAGCCTCTGGTCCTGAGACACTATGTTAAATTACACAAATGTTGCTGAAAATATATTTTGCCACAGCTGGCTGATGAGATTGACATAAATGAAAATCTGGTAATAGTTCTGGTCCAGTTAATATTATAATTAATAGTTCTATTCTAATTTCTCTCATGAAATGAGGAAAATGGACCGCACAGGTCACAGCAAGAAGCTCATCAATATTGAACATATCTGGATGCTTATAAGATTACACTAGTCAACAAATTTTCAAAAGTTATTTGTACCAGAAATTAAATATACCATTTCTTATTGATTTTGACATGCTGATTTCAAATATCATAATGAAATTCACCAATTGGCTCTGGTTTTATTTTAAATGATGAATTTACATTACAGTAATACAAATAATGTATGCTTGTTTAATTCTCTGGGGTGAACAGCTAGTCTTTCTACTTTAGCATTATAAAAATTGTGGTTACATACTCAATTAATTGATATTTCAACATAAAATGATAGAAAAAATAGAAACATTATTTAAAGTTCAGATATCATGTTTTAAAAAGGCACATTTGAACCCATTCCGTCATTGTTCAGTCGCTGTTACAGCTCTCTTTGCTTGCTTCTTGTAGTCAATCGATGAGGTGTCTCTTGTCACAGTCCAACAGTAATCAGCAAGCATTGAAGGGCTCCAATTGCCTTGATACCTTGTCTCCATAGCAGCAATGTCCTGGGGAAATCGTTCACCATGCTCATCACTGACCTCTCCACAGTTTGACGTAAAGAAATCCAGATGAGAATCCAGAAAATGAATTTTCAAAGACATGTTGCAGCCAAGACTCTTATACTTCAGAAGGAGATTTTCTACAATTTCATTGTAATTATCAGATCTGTTGTTTCCAAGAAAATTGTCCACCACTGACTTAAATGCTAGCCATGCTGCTTTTCCCTTGCCATGCAACACGCAAAGAAACTCGTCATCATGAAGAAGTTTTCGAATTTACGGACCAACAAATACTCCCTCTCTTATTTTAGCTTCACTCAGTCTTGGAAATTTTCTGATGAGGTATTTGAAAGCCTCATCTGTTTTCTCCATTGCCTTGACAAAGTTTTTCATGAGACCCAGCTTAATGTGCAAGGGTGGCAACAAAATCTTGCTGGTGTCGACAAGTGCTGGGTTCCCAACGTTCTTACTGCCAGGCTGCAATGACTGCCTGATTGGCCAATGTCTTCTGATGTAATGGTCACTTCGTGCACGGCTATCCCACTCACAGAGAAAGCAACAGTACTTGGTTTATCCACCCTGTAGTCCACGCAAAAGAGCGACCACTTTTAAGTCACCGCAAAGTGACCAATGATGATGATCGTAGTTTATACACTTCAAAAGCTGCTTAATGTTTTCATAAGTTTCTTTCATATGAACTGCGTGACCAACTGGAATTGACGGTAACACATTACCATTATTCAGCAAAACAGCTTTAAGACTCGTCTTGGATGAATCAATGAAAAGCCTCCACTCTTCCGGTATGTAATTGATTTTGAGGACTGCCATTAAACCAGAAATGTTATGGCACGCAGAAAGGTCACCCTCTTTGAAAAAGAATGTAATAAGCGGCTTCTGGCGGTTCCTATACACAGAAATTGTAACATCTTCTGCCAGGAGATTCCACTGTTGCAATCTGGAACCCAAAAGCTCCGCCTTGTTCTTCGGTAAATTCAGATCTCTTACAAGATTATTCAGATCACCTTGGGTTATTAAGTGTGGTTTAGTGGATGTAGTTTGCTCAAAATCTGGGTCGCTTGAGGTTGATGGTTCAGGACCACCAATGTCCTCTTCTTCATCAGTGGAAGCAGCTGAAAATGATTCTGGCACTTTTGGAACTGGTAGGTCATCGCCATGTGGTACCGGACGTATTGCAGAGGAGATGTTTGGATATTCCAGAGTCCATTTTTTCTTCTTTGATATGCCTTTCCCAGTTGGAGGGACAATGCAAAAGTAACAGTTATTGAGATGATCAGTGGGCTTTCTCCAAATCATTGGGACTGCAAAAGGCATAGCTTGCCTGTTGCCAGTCAACCACAGTTTAAGATGTGCTGCACAAGTATTGCAGCATATGTGTGGCGCACAGCTCTTATCTTGATCTCCTATTCTGCAGCCAAAATACAAACTGTACGCCTTCTTAATCACTTTAGTTATATTTCGTTTTTGTGATAGAAATGTCACCTCACCACATATATAACAGAAATTATTAGCACTGTTCACACATGTACTAGGCATTTCTAACTACGATACTTTTGATAAGGACAAATGCACTAACTAATGGCAAAATTTTATCAGAGATAAGATATTTATACACAAAGGTGATGTAATCATAGGTAGGATTGCATCATCAACTTCTAGTTACATTTTTATTGGTCATTAGAAAAAATTATGCAATCACCCACAACAGTTGCGTCATATATATAAATTGACCGTAATTAAATAAACCCTAGTGTGCCGATGGTCAAGAAAATATGGGCCTAACACCATATTCCCAATATGCCTCAATGGGCATGTAACGGGATCCTTTACCTTTACCTTTTATATATCTTGAAAACTAGAGCCAATCAACATTTTTTAATGTCATTTTCGTTTTCAGCACACCAAAATTAGTTAAGATCAGCTATTTTCATTTCTGGTACATTTTGGTTGTTGACTAGTGTTATAAGACTCTAAGAACGTAAGTTCATATGGCCATAAGACCGTTAGACCGCTAGTTCGCAGGTTTTGATCATCCTATATTTTAGGAAAGAAATATAAACATTTAACCATAATCAATATTATATATAACATGCGTTAAGGTAAGACCTCTTCACCATTCCGTTATAAATTAGAGTTAAAACTCTAGTTAAGTGACTAGCTTATCCTATCGCTTTTAAAGCGTGAAATGAACACTAGTCATTTATAACGTTACATAAAATGGATAGAAGTAAATAATATATACCGCCAGTAGACAGTTACAAGGTATTTAATGCATTTACTAGTCAATTTAAAACATCTCTTTCTGGGAAATAGTGAGTCATTTAAATTTACTTTACAGCTGGAAAAAAATAGCTATACGTTATTTAATTATGCTATTCATTTAACACAATCGAAAAAAGGCGATTCGTCTTACGAGGACAAAAGACAAATAAAATAGCCAACGTTACAGCCACAAGGCCTTCGTCAGGGAAAGGAAAGAAAGTGAAGGCTAGATAGGACACATAAGAACCTAAATAAATATACAAATTAAACTTAGCTACTTCCCTTAAGACATCGAAGTCCTACCACTTGTGCTTCCCGCGAACGGACGAGCTTGCCCGGAAAAGACAATTTAACACAGAAAATCATAATGAAATGTAAATGAAAACTTTAAACACACCAAATCACTTAAAGGCTAGTATATAAATTACCGCAAAACAGAGAAATGAAACAATCCATGTGTAAAGTGCAATCTTTACTATCTTGCAATATAATACATTTATATACTTATTATGTTCGCAAATATTTTGTAAACAAAGTATTTCCTTTTTTAAGTGCTTAAGGAGAAGTCATTTTTGAGTTACTTCCCTTGAAAGGAGTTCCGTCATCTTCGATCGGACTCCGCGGACGAATTTAGGCCTACTGCGATTTATTCTTTGGCTGGGTAGGAATAGATTGTTCTTGCTTCAGTATATCTATGGCCTGAATTTATACGTAGTGTTTGTATGAGTAGGACGAGTCTGTCTTATATATGGATATCTTTACATTTCTAAGTCGAACTATGTTGGTTGTCGCTAGAAAAGGTCAAAGGCTATGCAGCGGAAGTATCGCTAGCAAGGGGTGTGATTCATGGCTGTCATCCTGTCGGGATGTCGAATTTTGTTGTAGCCGGCTTATCGCCGAAAAAGTGATCTATAAGTAAATGGGAAAAAGTGATAGTCATTTAGACATGTTGTATGTACTTTACCCCAGTGTTTATTCTCTTTTGCCAAGGAATGGCAACGTTATATTTCGCATAGAAAGGTAAAACCACAATTTATTATGAACTTGGGCTTCGCCATCGTTGTCGATAAGCAGATGCACAGTGGTACTTTTGAAAAGAATGTTTATTCAAAGAAAGATGACATTCCTATGTATCAGCACTAGATTATATGATATTATTCAATTACCTCTATGATAGAAGCTATGAAGAGATGAGGACATTTAACGAATGACCAATTTTGGTCTGTATCCAATAGTGAGTGAAGCTCACGAGAGAAGCACCGCCATGTTGAAATCCATATACTTTGTATTTATCGAGTGAGAAAAAGGGATGCCTGTACTATCGCTCGATGAACCAAGAGATCACTGCTACATGTGAGAATCCATGTCTGGGATTCCTATATCTTTATGGAAAAAATATATATTGAACTTTACGTGAAGGGATATTCGCTAGACGAGATTAGGTCTAGGAGCCTTCCTATATATTGGTTATGGTCTGACGTGCCCAGTCAGTAAAGCCAGATGATTTACATGATGGAACTCTGAATGCTTATTTACGAATGCTCCATTATGATATTTGCCAAGCATGAATGCTAACTTAAGATGATATTCCTGTGATCAACATTATGCTGTCTATGTCGACATTTGTTCCTGTAACCATACACGTACTGTCCAAGTGTGCGTCCCATTAAATGTTATAAAAAGACCACCGTAGTTCCAGTACTTCTTGAATTCGAACAGTGTGAGTATGAGTGATGTACTACCAACCTGACAACTCTATCGAATCATTCTACCATTCGCGTACTGACATTCATATACACACTCATTGTCTGCACTCACATTCTTGTCGGAGCCTCATCACGTTCCAGGACAAGATGACCTGTATGACCAAAACTGTGCTGGGTTTAATGAGTTGACAATCGTTACACTTTACTACACCAGTCCCAACATCTACATTTATCAACTGGTGGACATTCACGGCATTTAACAAATAAAACGTGATTCAACAACTAGTAGCCAGTATGAGTTAACAACTACAGAGTTTAACAACTGGTGTGCCAGCTTCCTGGGTCAACCTGCACAGTGACCATATTGAGAAGTAAACTACTGAGACCAGACGTTCCTTGGGGTCTGTTACGACACACAAATACATCAACAGTACAACTCTACAGTGATGTCAGCGTGACCTGTCCTGTCGACAGTATGCAGTAACTAGGTCAGCGTTTGTTGACATTTGGTTCGTTGGACATTTGCCATACAACTGACAGTGTTACACAGCAAGCTTGGTTGAAACATAGAACATTACACATCAGGACTGGAGAATATTTGACAGTGTTTGCGAAAGGAAATGTTATTGAACTGAGAAGTCCTACATCGATTGTTATCATTCACATCAACGATGGAGCTTCTATTTCTGTGTTGAATTTAAAATAATTAGACCAGAAGTATTTGTTTAATAAAGTACCACAGTACTGTACTATTAGGCAGTGTAACTGAGCCTTCTTTACAACACATTCTTTCTGCAACACTCTATTTACATCATATTGCCATACTATTTATGCATTTATGTATTTATGTTTAAATATTTATATGTGATATTTGTTTGTATCCAGCGGGTTGTTGTTTTGGTTGGGCGGTGTCACACAACAGAGTATCCCACGTAATAGAGGGTCTGAGGTGTGCGTTTCTATAGGTGCAATTTTCTTAATTGAAAATTTGCTGCGACAGCTGTTGCTATTAGTGTTAGCCGTGAAGACTGTACTCATTGTTATTTTTGTAATATTCCTCTGTTCTTTAGTTTGTTTTGATTTGTTTGTAATTTGTTGGTCTACCCTATTCTATCTTTCAGTTCTATTCTCAATTTATATTTATATACTGTGGCGTTATTTGTACTTGTTATCCTCTTGCGGTTTATCTTTTATTGTTTTCCCATCTGATTTATTTCATTTCCGCAAATGTTTTCATGTTCTTCTGTATAACTGTTTTGTTTTGTGCCTGATCGACATACACTATTTAAAATATAGTTGATCATATAAATTGATGTACAAGAATCAACTGATAGTTAATTGCTATTACTAAAGGTACACAGTTGATGATATAAAACACTATTTCTGGTGCACTGCACTTATATTATAGAGTGAACCAGCAACTTATAGCTGTTATTATATAAGGATTTATACAAGACCTTTGTAAGGCTTGTTTCCCACAGTGATTGGGATAGTTAAGTACTATTTTCCACAGGTTAAAAAGTTATCATACAAGGTCTTTGATTAAGACTAAGAAAGTGAATTTATTTACTTTTGCAAATTACTGATCTTATTAGACAAGATGTCTACATTAGATTATTTTATCACACAAGGCAAGGTTCTTGATAAGACTGGTCAGCAATTAGAAGAATGGGCAGTTGCTCAATATGACAAAGCATTAGCTGCAGAAGAGAGAAAACTTGCTGCTGCTGCTGAAGAAAGAAAAGCATTGATTGAAGAAAAGAAATTAGCAGCTGAGGAGAAAAGATTAGAAGCTGAGGAAAAAAAATTACAAAGAGAGGATGAACAAAAGAAATTGCAGATACAGACTGATGAAAAAAGATTCCAGATGGAAATGGAAAAAGAGAAAAGAAAAGATGAAGCTGCTGCAGAAGAGAAAAAAAGAGAACATGAACACAAAAAAGAACTTTTAGCATTTGAGTTAGAAAAGTTAAAGTTAACAAACATAAGTAATGTTAATCAAGCATCTGGTGGTAATGGTAAACCCTTTACTTACAAGGTCAAGGTACCAGCGTTCAACCCTTCCAGTGATGACATAACATTCTGGCTAAACAGATTTGAACGCTCTTGTCGAGCCCATAATGTGACAAATCACAATATGCTAACCAGTTATCAGAAAATCTGAAAGGTGATTCTCTGACTAGTTTAAGTTTGGTTGAAGAGGCTGACAAAGATAACTATGATGTTATTAGGGCAGCCTTATTAAAGAAGTATCAGTTGTCTGAAGAGGGTTATCGGAAGTTGTTTAAGACAATGGTGCCTGAGGCAGGTGTAGAATTCTCAGAATTCATTGCAAGGACACGTCTTACATTTGATCGTTGGATTGAGCTATCCAAAACAGAAAAGACTTATGAAGCCCTTATGGACTTGATACTCAGAGACAAGATTATGTCAAGTATAAATAAACCTTTCCTCGAATTCTTACATGAGCGTAAACCTAAGTCTCTAAAAGAAATGGAACAGTATTGTACCCAATACGTCACTGCACATCCGGACGTAGCTATTAGCAACAGTAAGGTTAAAGAAGGTATGCCAGTTGCTTCTGCAACACCATACAACCCTAATCACTCTCACAAATTCCAAGGACCTCAAAATAGGTTTAATAAAAAAGGTAACTATAACAGTTATCAGAACCAAGGTAACCAATCATTTCAGGGTTCTTCTTCGAATACCTGGAGAAGAGCTGACAGCCCTCGATTCAGGGGTGGTCATAATTACAGGAACTTTCGCAAAGGAAGTCATTCTAGAAACTATCCAAGTTTTCCTTCATGGAGACAACAAGATCATAATTACCGAGATACTCATTATAATGAATATGATGATAGTAACCAAAGGAGCTATGATTCAAACCCGAGTAGGGGTTATAATGATGGAAACAATGATAAGTACAGAGGCAATAATAACAGAGGTAGAGCACAATTCAAAAAACATAAAGCTCATTACCAGGCGAACTCTGCACAGCAAGAGTCCCACGAAGCCTATAAACAAAATAAAGATAATGATGACTCTAATAATATGGCATGTGCCGCTTTTGATTTTGGGAGAGCATCTCAGTGCCCCCAATGCAAAACATTATTTGAGCCAACCACAGTGTCTACTTTAAGCTGTGGGCATCCTCTTCCCGCTCTTCCTGCGTCAATCGCGCATGATGGGAGAGGTTCTCTTGTCTTACACAAAGGTTTAGTAAATGACAATCCAGTCTCAGTACTTTTTGATTCTGGATGCACAACTATTGGGGTTAGGCAGTCACTCATAGATCCTTCTCATTCTACAGGCAAAGTAGTCAAATGCGTAACATTTGGCGGCACCATAGAGAAATACTCTACCGCTATCATTAGGATTGCTACTCCTTTCTTCACAGGAGATGTACACGCATGTCTTTTGCCGAATCCGATCGCTGATCTTATCATCGGTCGCATTCACGGAGTCAAAGAATGCACTCCGGAGCAAATTTCCGTTTGGGAAAATCAAAATATGCAATCTGCTAATGCAGTAGTCACTAGAGCTCAAGCTCTCAATATGCCTGAAACTTCATCTGTTGAAGATAATGAAGTGCATAACCAAGATGATCCCTTGGTAATTTCTCTTGACTCGTTTATAAAACAACAAGAAGAAGATCCGACTCTTAAGAAATTCTTCACTCTTGTAACAAAAGGTGATCCGAATAAAGATTCAAATTGTAAATCTTGGATTACAATGAAGAATGGCGTACTTGTACGTATGGTGCAAGACTCCGCTAAGTCAAGTCATTCTCAGATTCTTGTACCCAAGAATTTGAGAGTTAAGATCTTACAACATGCACACGACTCCCAGTGTGCTGGTCACATGGGTTTTTCCCGTACAAAGTCAAGAGTTCTTGCGGCTTTCTTTTGGCCTTTTGTGAACAAGGACATACGGATCTATTGTCGATCCTGTAAAGTATGTCAAGAAGTCAAATCCAAAGGTCCTCGTCATGCTGCGCCTATTCAGGCTGCAGATATTCCTATTCGTCCATTCCAGAAAATGGCGATAGACATCATTGGTCCATTCAAGATCAAATCTGCTAGAGGACATCAGTTTATCTTAACGTGTGTAGACATGTGCACACGTTGGCCAGAGGCTATCCCTCTAAAGAGCATTACTACCGCTGACATTGCAGATGCTCTTTGGCTTATATTTTCTCGGCTGGGATTCCCCGGAGAAATATTATCAGATCATGGCACCCAACTGATATCGGATACCATGTCTCAAGTAATGTCTACTCTACAGATAGAGAGATCTTTGAGTAGCATCTATCATCCTATGCCCAATGGGATGGTCGAGCGACTAAATAGAACACTTAAGAACTTATTAGGGAAGATAACTGAGGATCATCCTCAAGATTGGGATAGGGTTTTACCCGCGGCCCTCTTCGCGTACAGAGAGGTCCCCAATGAACATACAGGGTTTTCTCCCTTTGAACTTGTCTTTGGCGCGCGACCGCGCGGCCCAATGTCTTTGCTGCATGATCTTATAACAGCTGACAATATTGACGATGACACAAAATCTTCTTACGAGTATGTCATCGCGCTGAGACAAAAAATTATCGAAGCATGCAAATTGGCAACGTCCTCTTCTGAATTTGCTAAGCAGAAGGCAAGACAATTTGCTAATAAGAAGAGAACTTTACGACAACTTTGTCCTGGTGACAAAGCATTTGTTTTGCTACCTTGTCGTGAAAATAGACTCCTTATTAGTTGGAAAGGTCCGTACGATATAATATCAAAAATTTCAGATGTTGACTACATCGTCGATATTAACGGGAAGCATAAAACCTTCCACATCAATATGCTTACGGAGTTCCATGAACGTCCTGACTATCTACAGCCTATTTTCCAGGCAACGGACGATTCTCATGTCAAACATGGTCATTACTCATCACTGTCTGTAATACAGGATGAGGAAACAAGTTTTTCGGATGTTAATCTTCCGCTTCCAATGATCCCACTTCATTCTAGTGAATCATGGAAAGACGTTACTGTTTCTCCTGATTTGTCTCTAGGAGAACGGCGACAAGTTTCGTCTATGTTACAAACATTTCAGGATGTCCTCACTGACATTCCTGGACAAACTCATGTCATTGGGCATGACATTGTTCTAACTGAACATACTCCAATTAGGGTTAGACCTTATCCTATCCCTATACATTTCCAAACACAGGTTGAAAAGGAGTTGGATGAAATGATAGATTTACAAATAATCGAACCATCCACTTCTGCATATTCTTCGCCGATGGTTATTGTTCGAAAAAAAGACAATAACATACGTCTTTGCGTTGACTATCGCAAATTGAATCAAGTTACGAAGTTCGATGCTGAACCTATGCCTTTACTAGAAGAGCTACTTACTCGTCTTTCTAAATCGCATTTTTTCACTAAACTTGATTTGTCTAAAGGATATTGGCAAGTTCCATTATCCGAACGCGCCAAACCTCTTACCGCTTTCTCTACTCCCAGAGGCCTTTTCCAATGGAATTTTATGCCTTTCGGCCTTATGAACGCACCAGCTACATTTGTACGCATGATGCGTCGAATCCTATCGTATCGGTCAGATGTCATTGCTTATCTAGACGACATCTGTCTTTTCAGCGATACTTGGGAAGATCACTATTCAGGGTTAGTTGAATTATTATCAACTCTGCGTGAGTATAACCTGACAGCAAAACCATCCAAAGCTTGTATTGGCTTTAGCGAAATTGCTTTCTTAGGCCATCGAGTAGGTCACGGTTTCTTGAAGACAGAAGACCATAATATCACTAAGATACTTAACATCTCTATCCCTAGGACTAAAAAGCAAGTGCGAAGTCTTTTAGGTCTCATACAATTTTATGGACGTTTCATTCCGAATCTGTCCTCTATCATGGCACCTCTCTCTACACTATTAAAGAAAGGGTCGCCTAACATGGTTCACTGGTCTCATGAATGCCAATCTTCACTAGAGAAGATCAAAACTATGTTTTCATCACCACCTATTTTAGTGTTACCTACAACAGATAAGACATTTGTTCTTCGTAGTGACGCTTCATCCCAGACGATACGTCAAGGCCTGAAATCCCATCCGCTGCAGACCCAAATAGAACAGTCCCAACTAAGATGGTTTGGCCATGTCTGCAGAATGGGAGAAGATCGGCTACCACGACAAGCATGGGAAACAAAGAGCCAGGGATCCAGACCTCCAGGACGACCCAGAGTTCGCTGGGAGGACAACATTAGACAATCTTTGAAGGACCGAGGACTAGAATGGAACCAGGCCAGGAAGAAGACAGCTGATAGAATGGTCTGGCGCTCTCTCTTCCAAACCTCTACACTTCACGGTAGAAGAGGAACGACTAAGTAAGTAAGTAAGTAAGTGACGCTTCATCCACTGGGATTGGAGCGGCACTAATGCAAGAGTACTCCGGAACTCTGCATCCTGTAATGTATATATCCAGAAAACTTAATGCTGCAGAAAGGAATTACTCGGTTTTAGACCGTGAATTATTGGCAATGGTTTGGTCAATTCTCAAACTCCAAAGATTCCTTCTGGGCGCGCATTTCGTAGTGGAAACTGACCAAAAAGCTCTTACGGCTATCCAAAGTAAGAACTTGAAGAGCTCGAGATCAACTCGATACGCAATCGCTCTTCAACCTTTTCATTTCTCGGTACGAGCTATCCGTGGTTCAGAAAATGTGATGGCGGACATTCTGTCCAGATGCCCACATGATGCCACTTAACTGTTAAATATTGGTTTTTTTAAATATGTATAACTTTACAACAGTTATTTTTTTTGTTTCTTTACTAAGATACACATTTGTAATTTAATAATAGAATGATGGTATCGCTACTTAGCGGTTTATTGATGTTTATTCACCGCTGTTCTTTGATGATTGTTTCTTCATAAATCATAAATTTAAGACTATAGTGTGAATTTTTGGTATGCATTGTATAATTACCAGAATTGTATTATACGTAGATCACACCTTCCTGGAAACATTTATTCGTAGAGAAACAATTTCTCTCAGATTTTGAGATATATTCTCACCGGTCATAATAGGAATTAAAGTATTCCTGATATTTTCATCTGCGCAGTATTCTTGCGTTGTGAGCCTATTCTACGTTGCTCCTAGATGTATTTAAAAAAAAAAAAATTATTTTTTTTTCCCGGGAGGTGTGGTAAGACTGTAAAGTGCAATCTTTACTATCTTGCAATATAATACATTTATATACTTATTATGTTCGCAAATATTTTGTAAACAAAGTATTTCCTTTTTTAAGTGCTTAAGGAGAAGTCATTTTTGAGTTACTTCCCTTGAAAGGAGTTCCGTCATCTTCGATCGGACTCCGCGGACGAATTTAGGCCTACTGCGATTTATTCTTTGGCTGGGTAGGAATAGATTGTTCTTGCTTCAGTATATCTATGGCCTGAATTTATACGTAGTGTTTGTATGAGTAGGACGAGTCTGTCTTATATATGGATATCTTTACATTTCTAAGTCGAACTATGTTGGTTGTCGCTAGAAAAGGTCAAAGGCTATGCAGCGGAAGTATCGCTAGCAAGGGGTGTGATTCATGGCTGTCATCCTGTCGGGATGTCGAATTTTGTTGTAGCCGGCTTATCGCCGAAAAAGTGATCTATAAGTAAATGGGGAAAAGTGATAGTCATTTAGACATGTTGTATGTACTTTACCCCAGTGTTTATTCTCTTTTGCCAAGGAATGGCAACGTTATATTTCGCATAGAAAGGTAAAACCACAATTTATTATGAACTTGGGCTTCGCCATCGTTGTCGATAAGCAGATGCACAGTGGTACTTTTGAAAAGAATGTTTATTCAAAGGAAGATGACATTCCTATGTATCAGCACTAGATTATATGATATTATTCAATTACCTCTATGATAGAAGCTATGAAGAAATGAGGACATTTAACGAATGACCAATTTTGGTCTGTATCCAATAGTGAGTGAAGCTCACGAGAGAAGCACCGCCATGTTGAAATCCATATACTTTGTATTTATCGAGTGAGAAAAAGGGATGCCTGTACTATCGCTCGATGAACCAAGAGATCACTGCTACATGTGAGAATCCATGTCTGGGATTCCTATATCTTTATGGAAAATATATATATTGAACTTTACGTGAAGGGATATTCGCTAGACGAGATTAGGTCTAGGAGCCTTCCTATATATTGGTTATGGTCTGACGTGCCCAGTCAGTAAAGCCAGATGATTTACATGATGGAACTCTGAATGCTTATTTACGAATGCTCCATTATGATATTTGCCAAGCATGAATGCTAACTTAAGATGATATTCCTGTGATCAACATTATGCTGTCTATGTCGACATTTGTTCCTGTAACCATACACGTACTGTCCAAGTGTGCGTCCCATTAAATGTTATAAAAAGACCACCGTAGTTCCAGTACTTCTTGAATTCGAACAGTGTGAGTATGAGTGATGTACTACCAACCTGACAACTCTATCGAATCATTCTACCATTCGCGTACTGACATTCATATACACACTCATTGTCTGCACTCACATTCTTGTCGGAGCCTCATCACGTTCCAGGACAAGATGACCTGTATGACCAAAACTGTGCTGGGTTTAATGAGTTGACAATCGTTACACTTTACTACACCAGTCCCAACATCTACATTTATCAACTGGTGGACATTCACGGCATTTAACAAATAAAACGTGATTCAACAACTAGTAGCCAGTATGAGTTAACAACTACAGAGTTTAACACCATGCAATCTAATAATACACTATGTACGAGAAATCTTAGGATAACGAGCTAGGGAATCAGGACTCTGAGCAACTGATAATGACTTTAGGATAGCTGAGGTATATATTCATAGAAGCCGTTCTTTTCGCTTCTTAATGCGAAAGTCGCACCTCCGTCCAGGGCCGGGCAATTTTTCCGTCAATTCCTGAATGAAAGGTTATTCTGCCACCTCTGCCGACCGACGATCTCTAGCTTGTCTTTGATTATAACCGTCCTTCCAAATATCAGCTACGTAAGTTAATTCCCCTGAACATGTAACAATTCCAGGTACGTCTCAGACTGATCGCCCCTTGATTCTTCAAAGAAACTGTTAACGCCTGGCCTCTTGTTAACGCTTGGCCTCTTGTTAACGCCTGGCCTGGCCCACGTGTTTCCCTGATCACAGAACGATTTCTCCATGCTGCGTCCTACGCTCTATTCCACTGTGTTTAAGTGCCAAAAGGCTCACGTGTTAATTGCTATAGTGAATCAGGCGTTCGTGTAGCAAAAAAATATAAACTTAGATGAAAGGCGGGGGGGGGGGAGAAGTGGACGATCACTGCTGCGACTATTTCCATATGTGACAATCATCATAATCACTATCATCATCATTATCACCACCACCACCATCATCATCATCACCATCATCATCATAATCACCATCGCCATCATCATTATCAACATCACCATTATCACCACCACTATCATTATCATCAACATCATCATCATCACTATCATTATAATTATCACTTTCACATTCATTAACATCATCATCACTATCATCATCATGACAATGATCATCATCACTAATATCATCATCATCACCATCACCGCCACCATCAACATCACCATCAGCATCATCATCATCGCCACCATTTTCATCATCATCACCACAATCATCATCATTATCATCAACATCATCATCATCATGGCCATCATATCGTCACCATCATCACCATCACCATCATCATCACCATTACCATCATTATCATCATCACTATCATTAATATAATTATCACCCCATCATCATCACCATCAGCATCCTCATCATCACCATAATCATCATCATAATCACCATCATCATCGTTATCACCACCACCACCACCACCATTTTCACCATCATCACTATTATCATCATCACCATCATCATCATCATCATAATCACCATCATCATCACCATCATCATCATAATCATAATCACCATCATCATCATTATCAACCTAATCACCATCATCATAATAATCACCATCATTATCATTATACCAACCATCATCATCATCATCATCATCATCATCATCATCATCATCATCATCATCATCATCATCATCATCATCATCATCATCATCATCATCATCATCATCATCATCATCATCATCATCATCATCATCATCATCATCATCATCATCATCATCATCATCATCATCATCATCATCATCATCATCATCATCCCCATCATCATCATCATCATCATCATCATCATCATCATCATCATCATCATCATCATCATCATCATCATCATCATCATCATCATCATCATCATCATCATAATCACCATCATCATCACCACCACCACCATCATAATCCTAATCACCATCATGATAATTATAATCACCATCATTATCATTATCACCACCACCACCATCACCATCATCATCATCATTATCACCATCATCATCATTATCCCCACCACCACCACCACCATCATCACCTTCATCATCATAACAATCACCATCATCTTCATTATCATCATAATCACCAGCATCATTCTTACCACCACCGCTACCACCACCACCATCACCATCATAATTATCATAATCACCATCATCATCATAATAACCAACATCATCATTATCACGACCCCTACCATCAGCATCATCATCATCATAATCATTATCACCTTTATCACTACCACCACCACTACCACCATCACCATCATCATTATCATAATTACCATCATCATCATCATCATCATCATCATCATCATCATCATCATCATCATCATCATCATCATCATCATCATCATCATCATCATCATCATCATCATCATCATCATCATCATCATCATCATCATCATCATCATCATCATCATCATCATCATCATCATCATCATCATCATCATCATCATCATCATCATCATCATCATCATTATCACCATCATCATTATCATCACCATAATCACCATCATCATCATTATCACCACCACAACCATCATCACCATCATTATCATCATAATCACCATCATCATCATTATCACCACCACCACCATCATCATCATCATCATCATCATATTCACCATCATCATCATCATAATCACCATCATCATCACCATCATCATCACCATCATCATCAATATCATCGCCACCACCACCATCATCATCATCGTCATAATCACCATCATCATCACCATCATCATCATCACCATCATCATCATTATCATCACCACATCACCGTCATCATCATCACCATCATCACCATCCTCATCATCATAATCATCATAATCACCATCATCATCGTCACATAAATGCCATGATAGTTTCTAGGCAAGTGAGCCCAACTGCCATGATGGTCTCTAGGCAAGTGAGCCCAACTGCCATGATGGTTTCTAGGCAAGTGAGCCCAACTGCCATGATGGTCTCTAGGCAAGTGAGCCCAACTGCCATGATGGTCTCTAGGCAAGTGAGCCCAACTGCCTTGATGGTTTCTAGGCAAGTGAGCCCAACTGCCATGATGGTCTCTATGCAAGTGAGCCCAACTGCCATGATGGTCTCTACGCAAGTGTACCCAACTGCTATGATAGTCTCTAGGCAAGTGAGCGCAACTGTCATGATGGTCTCTAGACAAGTGAGCCCAACTGCCATGGTGGTTTCGTTGATAAGGAAGGAAAGCACTAAGCATTTGATTGGAAATATATTTTATTTCAGTGGTTTGATGTTATTTTTCTTCTATTTTTGTCCTAATGCCTTTCTCAAAAGATAGATTTTCTTTGTGAGTACCTGATGTAGACAACAAAAACAAATACAGGGCATGACCTTGCATTAAATAAGTAATGAAACCGTTAAGAGTTCACCCATCCGTAACTTTAACCTACCCGTCTATTCTGTGTTATTCGTCTTCCACTACGCATTACTGGACACACGTTTTTCGGCCTTTATTTGGTCTATACTTGCTGATAGGAAAGTTATATTAGTGATTGCGTCTTTAAACTGTCTGGGTTGTCCACGGGTCCTATACCATAATTGTGTGAGTGTCATGAGAATGACCTCAGCCAATAATGCACTTTTTTGGGGTGTAAAATGGCTGAGCGTCCATTCACGATGTACTGTCACAGCAAGGCGATGGCGCCGTTTGGTTGGTCCTGGGTTCGATTCCCGGTAAGCCTGTCGCTTATATTTTCTTTTCTGTTGTCTAGGCCATCCTTTATGTCAAACGAGGACCTTGCATTAGAGCTGTTCCCAGTAAAAATGTATTGCAACTTTTTATTGTCAAGACCACTATATTTTGTACTTTTCATACTTAAATTAGAAAGGCTACATAATTTTTTGTGGGGATTCCAATCATTCAGGATGTATCATAGTATGTATAATGTCATACTCCCATTTATTTGTTTTCCGTCAAAATTATGCCTGGGTTAACTATTTGGCCACTTGTAGAGCGGCTGTTTCTATCGTACACCGAATACATTACTTATAACCGAAACTAAGCTGAGAAAAATAGAACGAGAATGTGTGTTGAATGAGACGAGGCAAATGAAGCTCAACTGATGCTATCCCGCTCTTCTTCCGTTTCTTTGAAAAAAAACAAAATCTAACAAACCTAAAACCTACTTGATATTATCTTACGGTTTTCTCAGCATGTTGATGTTCAGCACGAATTTATGTTTTCCTTTTAATGTCTTTGTTACTTCTTGATACCAATGTTTTGCTTCGTGTATGTACAAGTAGGTGACGAGTACAGCGCACATACTAAATTAAAACATATATTAGAGCTGCGTAGTTTTGTACGATTACGGCAGCGGATGATCTATTTGTTGTTGCACCTAAAGAATGCTGGAGAGTACTAGAAAAGGAAATGCTTTTCCACAAACTGTCCTCTTTTCGGAAGAAGAAGAAGAAAGACACTCATACCTGCCTGTATGTACAAGTAGGTGACGAAATGCTTAAAACATATTTCTTGCACGGTGCAGAATGCTGGAGAACTAGAAAAGGAAATGTCCAAACTGTCCTCTTTCCACTCATCCTGCCTAAAGAAAATGCTTCGAAATTTCTTGCCGAACACCATCACCAACCAAGAACTGCTAACTTGGAGCCACCAAGACGACATCAGCACTATCACAGCGGAAAGACACATGAATAGGGTTTGCCATATTCTCAGGAAAGACCCTGAACACCATCATCAGAACGTTAATGCTATAGACTCCAGAAGGAAGCGAAAGCGGGGCCGAACCAAAAGCTACCCTGTGGAGAACTGTGGAGGCAGAGATGCAAAGCATGAACCAGAACTGGGGCATCACACGAAGGATGGCTTCCGGACGAGCAAGGTGGAGGCAATTTGTGGCTACCCTACAAAGACCCCACCAAGCGTGATAGCCACTGATTACTTTGTCAATCAGCGACCAAGGACCAAAGAAGAAGATGTTGGTGACGAGCGTCAGATTAGAGTGGTTAGAGCACGTACTTCTCGCAGCAAAGTTACACATTTCCGGGTTCCAAATCTGATAGCTTCACGCTTCAACCTGTCTAGCTGTAACTGAGTTCCTGATTCTGCTCTTAAGTTAGGAAAGGCAAAGGCAGCAAGGAGGAGAACTGGTCACATCACCTCATATCCAGTATAGCGAATTCTCTAACACTTCCCTGCCTTACAGCAGTATCTGCTATAGGACTACCTTGTGCAGGGGACATAATTTTAGGGATAGAGTTTACGCTATTTTTCAGATAGAATGCTCTCCCTACTAAATGCGGAGTCCTACAGGTTTAGAATAATTACAGGAAAACCTGTACAGAGCGTTACAAAAACAGGCAATCTGACCATCAGAAAAGGCCACATCAGACAAATATCTCACCCCTTTTATCTCCTTTACAGTATAAGGTGGCGGGCCCTTTTTAATGATGAATTCCACCTATCTGCCTCCTGTTAGTGGGAATAGAACTCACTCCACTTTGGATGCAACTTCCGAATTGATGGAGTGCAATAGATTTAGAATAATAACATTTGTAACAGAACTGGGCTATGTTTGCGTCCTTCATGTTTGGCCATGGATGTTCTGTGGCATTTAGAAAACCTCCGGTGTTCTATGATCATTAAAACAGGTCAACTGTCTCGTGAAGCTTGATGAAAACGAACGAACGAACAAACTTTATTTTCTAAAGGTTTAGAATTGGCACTCGGGCCCGTATAACATTCTGGCCTGCCTTAATCTCGTCTTCCATTCTGAATCCATATATTCTCATTTGCATTGTAAATATTATTTTTTAAGTAATAAAATAGACTAGATAAAATAAATTGAAATAAAATCCTAGCACTGTAACAGCTCGATAACAGTTACACGTATTGACAGTACTTTATCATGATAAATATTGAACAGGGTAAAATTATCATTAAAACCTACATATGATTTTATATAATGATTTGGGAACATAAATAAATTTAAGTGGCATATAATCTGCAATTCATGCTCTTTTTGAAAAGTCTGCGATTGTATGAATATGGACTAAGCGTGCGTTTGAGGGGCCGTGGAAGATTGTTCCACAGATGAGCAAGATAAAAAACAAAACTTTTCTTGAATAAGTCGAGCCTAGGCTTAGGCGGAGCATTTGTTTCTTCTAGAAATACATTTTCTGAAATCTGCCGGATCAACAGTGAAAGACAAAACAGGAGATGCAACAAGAGAGCCATGATCAGCTTTGATAGTCACCTCTTAGTTCTGCCAAATACGTTCCCAGGCTTTGGATAGATGAGGAGTACATGTACTGATGATGATGTCGGGTCAACAAGTACGATTCAGAAGAAAACAAATTAGGGCGTGGCCGTGTGGTAATATATATATTTTTTTAAATTTGCGGTGTCATTTGGGTTTAGTTGTTTTTTGTCAACTGCATTGTGAAGAATTGGAAACTTTATCTGCAATGTTTGTTATGTGGCTTTTCATTTTTCACTTCTGTCGCTTGCACCGAGTGTCACGTCAATGACTTGGGACGGATTAAATTCTTCAACGATTTTTATGTCACTTGCACTTTCACCATTTCATGTAAATGTTTTGTGTGTGTGTGAGTGTGTGTGTGAGTGTGTGTGTGAGAGTGTGTGTGTGTGTGTGTGTGTGTGTGTGTGTGTGTGTGTGTGTGTGTGTGTGTGTGTGTGTGTGTGTGTAAGCAGAGATCAGCAGATATTAGAAAAGAAGTCAACCGTAATAATGTAAGTCTAATATCATCATCGCATTCGTCAATGAATAAACATGAAAGCCTTTTATGAGAAACTGCACTTTTTCAGCCATGTACTTGAAACTTAATCTATAGAGTAAATCAGCTTAAGTGTCCGTTCACGGCTGTCACACAGTTCTTTACTTCGGTCAATATCGCTTGGAAAATTCCTTCTGGGTCAGGTTCATTACAGGTTGCCACCTCATCATCCATTGCAACAAAACCTTCAAAATCGACTCCTTCGAATTCTGCCATTGGCGATGGATTGTCCGATGGGGCTAAAAACGTCATGCTCTTGGGTTGTGACAAATCCACATTTCTTGAAACACTTCTGTATCGTTTCCGGCTGAACTTTATTCCAAGCAGAACTGATCCAGAGGACAGCATCCAGAGCGTTAACTGATGCAGTGGATGAAGTTGCTTCCACAGGCGGACCACAGATCTGTGTTTTAGTAATGACCCACTGCAGGAGCTGGGCCCGGTAGTGCATTTTAAATGTTTTGATGATGCCTTGGTCAAGAGGTTTGGTTTTTGAGGTCGTGTTTGGAGGCAGAAATTTCAGTGTCACGTTTGTGAGATGTTTCACTTGTGGGTGGCCAGGACAGTTGTCTACTGTTAGTAGAATAGACCGTTTCTTCTTCTTCATTTCTCGGTTGATGCCCCTTACCCACTCCTCAAAAAGGGCGCCAGTCATCCATGCGGATTTGTTTGATCTCCAAATGACGGGGAGGTCTTCGGGCTTCAGGTTCTTGAATGCGCGTGGCTTTGCCGATTTACCAGTCACCAAGGGCTTTAGTTTCTCTCCGGTTGAGCTAGTGCAAAGCATAACTGTGAAACGTTCTTTGGAAAGTTTTCCGCTCTTACATTTGTCACCCTTCATGGCGAGGCTCCTGTCAGGCATCGCCTTGAAAAAGAGTCCGCACTCGTCAGCATTAAAGATGTCGTCGTCTTTGACGCCTCTGGCGAAGTAAGGAAACTTTTTGATGAACTCTTCCACAGCTTCTACTGGAACTTCATTGGATTCACCACACAACACTTTCTGGGAGATCGCGTGTCGCAGTTTAAATTTCTCGAGCCAACCACTTGATGCTTGGAAATCTTCTGCCACCCCGAATTCCTTTGCGAATTTTTTAGCAACTTCTTGAATCATCGGCCCGGAGATTCGGGCGTTAACTGCCCTCATTTGTTTGAACCAGTTTAATATGGCTTCATTGACTTCATCTAGGGGAGTTTTCCTCCTTTTCCGCTGTAGATCTCCGCTTTCCTTACCAGATCTCTCCAAGTACTCATGTTTACGTTTTTGGATGTTGCTAACTGTGGTCTTGCTAACCCCAAAATATTCTGCCGTCTTTCTTTGGCTGCTGCTTTCCAGAAAATGAAGAAGATCAACCTTTTCCTTCATTGTCAGCTCCTTGAGTTCTTTCCTTTGGGCCATCAAAAAGGTTAGGTTAATTTTGTCAACGATAAAGTGTCTAAAACACAGTCTGAGAGAGAACTTACAGTTTAGTAGTTGAATTACTATCAACCGGCAGGGCAGTCTTAGCAAGAATGAAGATTTTGCTTAGAAGTTGGTCTTTTTATACTGCATGTTTGCAAAAAAATCAAAGAGGTTAGGTTAATTTTCTTTGTCGACAAGCATCATTCGAAAAGCGGTCAGAAATCCTGTGCCGACAAAATTCAAAGACACTGATTTTTTTAAAACTGGTCAAGTAATAGAGGGTAAATTATTATTGTGTGTCATAGTCCAAGTGGTCAAGATACAACTTACAGAGGTGGTCAACTTATAGAGGTCGTCTTCCATTGAGTACATGTGGTGCGTGTCCGGTCTATGAAAATGTGGTCAACTTCGGGAGGTGGTCAATGTAGGGAGGTGGTCAACTATGGAGGTTCTACTGTATATATATATATATATATACGAGGCGTGTTCAAATGAAACCCGCCCGTGCTGCGCGAAGTGGACATTTGTAGGAGGAGCATGATGACATCACATCTGACGTAATAAGCACATACGAATGTACAAGTGTGTAAGTGTTCATTCTCCTTGTATTCATTGGTTGTGCTGCAGACCGTTAAAATAATGGCCGGTGTGATACGGAATCCGTCCAAGGTCGATCAGCGAGCGGTGATCCAGTTCCTAACAGCCGAAGGATGTCGACCAGCTGACATTCATCGCCGAATGAAAACAGTGTATGGTCACAAAAGTGTGTCTAAGACTACAGTGAAAGACGGCACGAATGTTTCGAGAAGGACGTCATTTAACGAAAGATCTTCCTCGGCCAGGTCAGGTGCATATTGTTGCGACAGAAGAAGCCATCGCCATAAGGAAGAATGCATGGGGTGGAGTTTGAACCACCTGCTGCGTTACGAAGAGGAGGGCGGTGCATTTCTGTTGCGCATAGTGGAAGGCGATGAGTCGTGGTGCCACCACTTTGAGCCGTGCAGCAAAACAGCGAGCATGCAATGGAAACTTCCCGGATCACCAAAACCCAAAAAATTCAAGTCACAGATTTCCGTCGGTAAGATTATGCTGACCGCATTTTTTGACCATGAAGGGCTTCTATTGGTTGACTTTAAAGAGCCTGGCTTGAACATCAATGCCATCCGCTACAGAGACACATTAGACAACCTGCATACAGCCATCAAGAATAAACGACCCGGCATGCTTTCGCGTGGTGTGATTCTCTTGCACGACAATGCTCGTCCACATGTTGCGAACATTGTGCAGGAAGCGTTAGCAAGGAAAAGGTGGGAAGTTCTGCCACACTCAGCCTACAGCCCCGATCTGTCACCATGGACTTTCATTTGTTCGGACCCTTAAAAAAATCTCTAAAGGGACATCGATTAGACTCCGATGCAGACGTCAGGGCCTCGGTGACCAAATGGTTCAATAAGCAACCAAAGTCATTTTTCTCGGACGGCATCCGCCGTCTACCCATGCAGTGGGATGGGTGTCTGAATGCCTATGGTGATTATTTCTAAAGAACCCCAGTGAGTACTTGCTTCATAACAATTGCTGTATTTAATTCTACTACTCCTGCTGATGTACCTTACATATATTTGTTATAAAGCCACTGGGACGGGTTTCATTTGAACACTCCTCGTATATATATATATATATATATATATATATATTGTAGTGGATTTGATGGTACTGTATGGTTGTGATATTACCTAGTGTGATGCATGAGGTCAGCTGTGAAGGCTCCTGAGATAAATGTAGCTGTGAATTTACAGAAGGCCCTTCTTGCTACCACTTACGACCTCACACATATCTTTTTTACTAATGAATGTGGCTACGTTAAAATCTAGGGTACTGATATGTAATGTGCTGTGGTAGATTACATACACACACACAGATATTTAATAAGTCTAATAATATTAATAAAATTTATAACACACTGAACTAACTCAAGCTGTTTAAATTTTTGATATTAAATTTTCTTTAAGTTTATTTGTTCTGAACCAAGGTTTTATTTTGGTCAGAACATATGAAAGGTTTTGAAATTATGAACGAAATGCATGAATATATGTCATAATAAAATAGAAAATGTGTACCTAATTATTTCAAATGACTGGTTAATAGTAATTATCTTAAGATAGTCCCAGGAGAACTTATTTCTACATATGCTGTTGGGGTGATATCATCACTCCCTGTCTATGACTATCAAACATTGTCCATTCACTGCTGGGAGTAATACAAGTTTTATTTCCCAAAAAATGTGTGGGTTCTAGTGATGGTAATATAGTTGGTGTGTTAGTTAGTAAATAAGTTGGTGAAGGTCCAGCAGGCCAGACGCTCACGTATCTTGACTGAGTAGTTCTGGTGCTGGAATCTGGTGGCCCCACCTCTCCGTGCTTGGGGGCAATATAAGGCTGCTCTGACAAATACTAGACTTCACTGGTCCACACTTGTATTTATCATCCCAGCATTTGACACCACTTTGGTGCCAAACAGAAACTCACACTTCTGCAACAAAAGTATTGGGTCATGTGTCAGAACTCTACCTCCTGAGCCACTTCTGCACACAACACTACACAACAACACCACATAGACGGGGTCAGATCTCTCTGACCATACAGCACATCTTACCAAGTTGGTTTCACATAGTACTAGTTCCCCAAGACTACATATTCTGAAATATGTTCATTAGCTTCCTGCTATTGAATAAGATAGGTGATATGTTCCACTGATCTCAACACTTGATCCGCCCTTCATAATCCTTGCTGGCGTTTATGTATTTTGTTTGTCTCTAGACCCTGAACTTGGGCTGGGGATCTAGAGCGAATCCTTACTTGTTGTAAGGGATAGATTTTGATATGGCAGTATCAAATCACTCGAAACATTAAACAATATTAAAATATACAAAGAAATACTTTCATTCTTACCAGAATTATGAATAGAAAACACAGTTATATTCTAGCAAAACTCAGCTGAGCTGCTGGCTCTAGTATGGCGTCCCTCTAAATATTGCAATTAGCTTCTGGGAACTACACCACTGAAGAATTACTATGTCTACTACTGGACAATTTATGTGAATGGCAAAAATGCGCGTCTGTGCGCCGATAATATGATTATCTGTGGCCAATCACCGACTTTCCCCCTTTCAAATTTCAAACCTCCTACCAAAAGTCAATTCAGTCATACCTCAGTCAAGTATGTATTATTGTCTGTTGGTCCGTCTGTCTCTACTTGCTTTTTCATAAAAAACACGCTTGGTTCTACATGCCTTTCTACACGAATCGGTCTCTAGAGTTATTTTTAGCCACAATTTTTCACTATTTCCCCCTCTCTTTCATTCCATCTAGATTTTAGCACTTGAGTCTCAAGGCCGCAATTTTTGAAAATTAGTGACATTTTTTTAACAGTGCAGTCGCTCGTCTGTTATCAACAACACAGTCTTTTGTCAATATCTTCATTATTATCTATCCGTCTGTATAAATGAAAGCATATTATTTCTCTGCTCAAGATGGGCTATCAGACTAGCTAGGTTTTATATTCTTAACATTATTATTAAGAAAAAGTTACTTTTTCAAGGTTAGTTGTTTTTTTTGAAATATGTTCGAGCATCTTCTGTAATGCGTTTGCCGCTGAATTCAAATAAAAGGACTCAGTATCGTAAAAGCGTCCAAGAAATGACTGTTGCGTATAATAGCTAAGGTCCCTTTTGTCCATTTCTTTACATTGTGTCAACTTGTGGACGTGAATTTTTTTCCTTTCCCCACCAATTGCGTCTTTTTAGCCTTGCTAGTTTCAAGCACGTGTTCAGTCATATTTTTTCTTTTTGATCTCCGTTCCCTCCCGTCTCCAAGGGTAACCGTTTTGTCTTCACGTCTAACAAGTTAGTTTCCATGGCGGGTATTGAACCGCGGCATGGGCGATCATGTCTTCTAGTAGCTTACGCATTATTTTTATCCCTACATTTTATCTTTGGAGATATTTTAACGTTGTATCACGGTTAAATTTATCACACACACACACACACACACACACACACACATATATATATATATATATATATATATATATATATATATATATATATATATATATATATATATATATATATATATATATACGAGGTGTGTTCAAATGAAACCCGTCCCAGTGGCTTTATAAGAAATATATGTAAGGTACATCCGCAGGAGTAGTAGAATTAAATACAGCAATTGTTATGAAGCAAGTACTCACTGGGGTCCTTTAGAAATAGTCACCATAGGCATTCAGACACGCATCCCACTGCTTGGGTAGACGGCGGATGCCGTCCGAGAAAAATGACTTTGGTTGCTTATTGAACCATTTGGTCACCGAGGCCCTGACGTCTGCACCGGAGTCGAATCGTTGTCCCTTTAGAGATTTTTTAAGGGTCCGAACAAATGAAAGTCACATGGTAACAGATCGAGGCTGTAGGCTGGGTGTGGCAGAACTTCCCACCTTTTCCTTGCTAACGCTTCCTGCACAATGTTCGCAACATGTGGACGAGCATTGTCGTGCAAGAGAATCACACCACGCGAAAGCATGCCGGGTCGTTTATTCTTGATGGCTGTATGCAGGTTGTCTAGTGTGTTTCTGTAGCGGATGGCATTGATGTTCACGCCAGGCTCTTTAAAGTCTACCAATAGAAGCCCTTCATGGTCAAAAAAATACGGTCAGCATAACCATACAGGCGGAAATCTGTGACTTGAATTTTTTGGACGGATTCGTTATCACACCGGCCATTATTTTAACGGTCTGCAGCACAACCAATGAATACTACTAGAATGAACACTTACACACTTGTACATGCGTATTTGCTTATTACGTCAGATGTGACGTCATCTTGCTCCTCCTACGAATGTCCACTTGGCGCAGCACGGTCGGGTTTTATTTGAACACGCCTCGTATATATATATATATATATATATATATATATATATATATATATATATATATATATATATATATATATATATATATATATATATATATATATATATATATATATATATATATATATATGGAGAACCAGCTGTAATGGTGACTTCATAAGAAGCGTAAAGAAAATGGAGATATGATGATGATGATGGTGATGATGATGGCGGTGATGATGGTGGTGGTGATGGTGGTGACGATGATGGTGGTGACGATGATGGTGTTGATGATGGTGATGATGATGGTGGTGGTGATGGTGGTGATGATGATGATGATGGTGATGATGATGATAATGATGGCGGTGATATGATGATGATGATGGAGGTGGTAATGATGGTGATGACGATGGTGATTATGGTGGTGATAATGATGATGATGATGGCGCTGATGATGATGGAGGTGATAATGATGATGATGATGGTGATTGTGGGGGTCATGATGATGGTGATGATGATGATGGTGATGATGATGATAATGACGCAAAGACAAATAAAGATATATTACAGCAGTGGTTTCTGTGGAAATTGTTTTACATTATGAGGCTGCCAGCATCGTGCAAAGCTCAGTTAGCCGCATTGTACGACATGATGGAGGGTGCAGTAGTAATAGAAGAAAAGAAACTTAGAGCAGCTTAAATTGAATGCACTAGACGTCCAGTGGGCCCGTGTTCAAGAAACAAATACCAAAAGTAGGTAAATTTTTGACATTCGCAAGCAAGAAGGAAACTTAACACAATTTCTTTCTCTCTTTTCATGTAGCTATAACTTTTATAAATCATGTTTTTAGTTTTTTTTTGTGTGTCCATTAGTACCATCCCGTCAAAAAATTGACGTTAGGTAATGTCCATGTAATTTTCTCTTCACCAGATTTACGACATGGATCTGGAGTCGCAGGCTCAAGCTTGGGCACAAAGTTGCGTCTTCAAACACGAAGGCATTTCGGGACGTGGAGAAAACTTAGCTAAAATTGGGGGCAACAAAGATGACCTGTATAGTATAGAACGAGCTATGAAATTGTGGTGGAACGAAATCTCGAAATACAACAGCAGTGATGAATCATGTGGACAAGCTTGTCACTACACCCAGGTTAAAAACAACAGGCAGAATTATTTAAAGAGACATTCTTAGATCTTTTTACAATGTCCCTGGATTGTAAATACTGTGATCTTCTTATTCTCATCTTTTTGTGTGCTGCTAGTTCTGCAGCTGCTTCTGCTGCTGCCTCTGCTGCTTCTTCTGCTGCTGTCTCTGCTGCTTCTTCTTCTGCTGCCTCTGCTGCCTCTGCTGCTTCTGCTGCTGCATCTGTTGATTCTTCTGCTGCTGCCTCTGCTGCTTCTGCTGCTGCCTCTGCTGCTTCTTCTGCTACCTCTGCTGCTTCTGCTGATGTCTCTGCTTCTTCTTCTTCTGCTACCTCTGCTTCTTTTTCTGCTGCTGCCTCTGCTGCTACCGCTGCTTCTTCTTCTGCTGCTTTTGCTGCTACATCTGCTGCTGCTTCTGCTGCTTCGTTTGCTGCTTCTGCTTCAGTTAGCTTTTTGTCAAGGTCAGCCATAGTAATTGCGGGGCCGATTTGGACCATTCTCGTGGTGTCCTCTGGACTTAAGAATATAGTTTTTGCTGTAACATGCTTTATATCAAAATATTGCTAATAAATAAAAAGGTTGGTTTATTTTTAATACAGGTATCTAATTTGAAATAATCCTCGTTTCTTATTTTTTTTTAAACGAGGTGGGAACCCAATTGCAGGGCCCCTGTGCAGCAAGGTGCCCCATTGAGCGAGGGGCCAGATTCACCAAATAGGTTAAGTGGGTCTAAGGCTGGCTCTGCTTGTGTGTGTGTTATCACTGATGTCCATCATGGATATTTGTATAAATCACACTTTCTTAACATGTTGTCCATTGAGGGCCCGTGAAGGGACTCTAGGTGGTCCGTGTACATAACCTAAAATTTAAAATGTGAATTTTAAAAATGTTGCTTCTCTGTACATTTTTTGCCAAAAAGGGATTCATAACTTGCATCGGATAATCAAAGGGGTCCACAGTCGACATCGTATAATTAAAGGGGTTCATAGCCGACATCGGACAATCACTGCGGTCCATAGCTGTCACATATTTGTAAATAGTGCAGCAGTGACCGTCCACTTTTGCCCCCCATCTAGGTTTATATTTTTTGCTACGCGAACGCCACGAAACTCACTGAATGTAGCCTCACCTTTGAAGCAACGCCTATTTTTATGTTGACATGTGCTGTCAAGGTTCATCTTCGTTCGAACAGGCAAAATTATAGTCAACAAGAGCCCTGATTCGCTATCGCAATTATCACGCAAGCTGTTTTGCAATTAAGCATGGTGGAACAGACCGAAGTGCGCGGCTGATGTAATCGTTCTTTAATCAGGGAAACACGCGGGCAGGAGGTCAGCCGCTAACGGTTTTGTTTGAAGAATCAAGGGCGATAAGACTAAAGACGTACCTTGGATGGTTACAATTTCAGTGGGACTTAACTTACGTAGTTGATATTCGGCAGGCGGAAATAATCAAAGACAAGCCAGAGGTTGTCGGTCGGCATAGGTGAGGAAACAATCTTTAATTCAGGAATCGAACCGTAGATTTGCCCTGCCTTGGCCGTAGTAGCGACTTTTCGCATTAAGGAGCAAAAGAACGGCATTTATGGATATATACCTCGTCTCCCCAAAAGTCATTATCAGTCGCTCAGGAAATTTTCTGGAATAACTAGCTCGATATCCTAAGAGTTTTCGTACAAAGTGAATTACTTAGATTCGTGGAGATTTTTCCATCTTCCTCTATTTTGCGGTAATTTATATACTAGCCTTTACGTGATTTAATGTGTTAAAAGTTTTCATTATATTTCACTGGGAGTTCTATGCTAATTGAATAGCGTATTAAATAACATATAGCTAATTTTTCCAGCCGTAACGTAAATTTAATTACTCGTTATTCCCCAGAAAGAGATGATTTAATTGACTAGTACATACATTAGGCAACTGTCTACTGACGGTATATATATTTACTTCTATCCATTTTGTGTAATTTTATAAATGACTAGTGTTCATATCACGCGTTAAAAGCGATAGGATGAGATAGACACTTGTGGTTTATAATCTTATTTAATAACGGAGTGGTTAAGAGGTCTTACCTTAACGCGTGTTAGATATAATATTGATATTATGGTTAAATGTTTATATTTCTTTCCTAAAATATAGGCTGATCAAAAACCCAGCGAACTAGCGGTCTTATGGTCATATGAACTTATGGTCTTATGAACTATGGTCTTATGGTCATTTGGTCTTATAATTTTTTAAGCATCCAGAAACTTTATAATATTGTTGAGTCTTCGTGCTATGACCTGTGCGGTTCATTTTCTTCATTATATGAGAGAGACCAAAATAGAACAATAATTGTAAATGTTGACTGGACCAGAACAATACCAGATTTTATCTATATCAATCTCATCAGCCAGCTGTGGCAAAATATACAGATTTATTTGACATATGACAGTAGTTTTTTACGGGGATTTTACTCCAGAGAACTCACTGTTCAGAATCGGCCATCAACTCAGAGTACAGCCGAAAATTATTGTCAGCAACACCTGTATAAAGTAACATAGTGTCTCAGCAACCAGAGGCCAGACAACACAGGAAATGTATGTTTTATTCCTCCTATGACGGTGATCACCATGCATGAATCTTACTCCAACCAACTGAAGGCAGAGATACAGTACTTATCCAGGAAAACAATTAAATCACCAAATTCATCGACTACCTTGAAATTTGCAGTCAGCAAACACGGCTAGTCTGGGGCTGGATGTTGCAAAAATAATATGACACTGAATAGTCTTAGTACTTGTTTGTGTTTATTTCCACGGAATATCTGCAACAACTATTGGGTAAGCGAATATGAGTGTGGCCACAGTATAATTGAGTGAATGAACTGAAAGAGAGGAACATACTTTCGTTTGTTACCACTATCATACAAATCTTCTCTTTTGTTTCTCACTAACATGAGTATTTACGGGATAGATTAATTGGAAACTTGTTCTTTTTTTTGTCTTTTACGGACTATTCCATACACTTATGGTTAACTTTTGATCTTTTGGGTTAATTAACCTCTGTTGGGATCTTCTTTTCTTTTCCTTTACCAGAGGGGAGGACCTATGAGATTAATTTCATTTTGTCTGTAAACTATGCTTTATTTATGTATATGCTTGATTTTGTAAAGTTTTAGTGATAAATAAACTTAATAAACCTTAACTTATTGTGTTGGTCAACCCCTACCCATATACGTTATCTGTTGCAAGTAAAATTATAACATATCTATCGATATCAACAAGGCTTGTTTATAGACCAGTTTGTTGTTATACGTTTCGTTTCGTGGGTTACTCCCGGAAGTACGTCATTATCTTTTGGACAAATATTGCAGAAGTTTTTTGCCGGTCTCACTTAGCAGAAGTGAGCGATACTTCGAGCTCTTTCTTATGTGTTTTTCAGTGTGGACGGACGCATATTTGTCCAGCTCCTATATGTGTGCCCTTACTACATAGTTCTACAATCTTTACTACAGCTAGATCGCTCATATGCTTCATGGGATCGATGCTGGATAGATATATGTATTATGACAAGTGAATGCTGTATTCTGACGAACGTGAGTGGAAATATTAAATAAAGTATGCAGCAACATGTCGAAGACATCTTGTCCATAGTCGACTGAATAGCGACGTTTCAAGACTGGCTAGGTCATGCCATTGTCTTACATTGATATTGGATGCATGTTAATTGGAACCTGTTCAAGTAAATAAAATGATATATTGTCTTCACGTCCAAACTGGCCTTGAAGACTTCTTTACTGTTGGAGACTAGAATTGTATGGTAAAAGGCTGCATAAAAAACTCTTACCGGTATGATGGAATGCCGTGTTGAGTCCACACAGATAAATGAATGATAATAGGAGGGACCTCTCCGAAGTTGAATACCACTACAATATTTAAGATTGTTACAGTTGGGGGCCATAGCCAAAGAATCATCGATCCACAGCCTGAAGAAAATTGACTTTACAGAAATAAAGACAAACGTCGCCTACAGTTCGTGCCTTGTTCCAGTCTTTAAAGATGGCGCACTTTATCGACTGCTAGCCTGTGAGAGGTTTTGCGTCAAGTTTTGCAATGCAGTCCTTACTTGTTTCAGTCAATAAGGGAACATACTTGAAGCACATCTTATATAATGCATCCTGCTTCGTTTGAAGTTTCAAGTTTTCTGCCGAAGATGGCGTTGTTCAAGACTGCGACAGACCCAAGTGGAGTCCTGATCGAGTCAGCTGTTTCAGAGTGCTAGACCTAACGGCGGTCTACGTGTCTGGTTCTCATCGGTGCTGCAAGGAACAGACGATGGAACTAGAATGAATGTTTTCATCTGGCAATCAGGTAAGTCACGTTTTAGCTACATACAGCTTGTGTTGCTCGATTATGTTATTTGCCAGCGTATTTTTTCTCTCCGAGTTTGATGTTTCAATGTCGTTATTGTGTATATAGTTGCGGGAGGTTGCTTGGGACCTTTGAATTTCTTTCAATACCTCAATATGTATGGTCGAAAGAGATTCATAGGCGTTCTTTAGTTTATGCATCTGTGTAGTTCAAATTGAGGAGCCGGCGAACATTGCTGTGTGTGATACTGCCTCAATTAAAGTAAACAGGTCCATTTTTTTGTTTAGTTGTGCAGTTCTGTTAACTGGCAAGTTTGTTTTTGTAGTACAGTTCAGTGTAAATTTTTATTCAGTTTTTCTACATTATTGTTTGTGACATTGTTGATCTAACCTTGCTTTCCTTGATTTAATAGATGTCATAAATGTTGTAAATTCGTGCTGTCTTGTCATAAGTGTGGTAGAGCTACATTTTATTAATTTGTTCTAGTTCATATATTTCTGCCTTAGTTCACTTTTTGCATTTGCTTCTGTTAACTCTGGTCACTGTATCCTGTTCAGAGCTGCTGGCCCAGTTGCAGTCAAACAGAAAAGATACAACATCACGAAACTTAAGGACCCCCTCACCAGAAAAGCGTTTGTGGTCGACGTAAAGAGACGATATCTGATTACCAAAAGCCAGGAAAGAACAGAGACCGACGATGTGGACCAGAAATTCAACACCATCTCAACAATATATAAAGAAAGCAGCAAGTCATGCTTGGGATTCCAGGAAAGAAAGAGCCAAGACTGGATAACACCAGAAACGCTAAACACCATAGCGAAGAGAAAGGAAATGAAAAGGAAGAAAACAGAAGCTAAGTCTCCCAGGTTAAAGGCAATATATAGTGAACAGTACAGTCAGCTGGACAAGGAAGTAAAACGTCAAACCCGTGCTAACAAAAGGACATTTCTGGATGACCTTGCAAGACAGGCAGAAGAGGCAGCACTGAGAAATGAACAAAGCACAGTTTATAAAATAACTAAAGCTATCAGTGGAAAACGAGGTGCAAACAACATAACGTTAGTAAGAGACAAGCAAGGAAATCTCATCACCACAGCACAGGGGCAGGAAACAAGGTGGGCAGAGCACTTCAGAGAAACACTGAATAAGGAACCACCAGAGACTCAGCTGAATGTTCCTGAGGCTGAAAGTGACTTAGACGTAAATACAGACATTCCACGAAAAGAAGAAATTATCACAGCTATCAAAGGGCTAAAAAATGGAAAAGCGCCTGGTCACGACAATCTGAATGCTGAGCTATTCAAGACAGACCCTGAACTAGCAGCAGAACTATTAGAACCACTATTTGCACAAGTCTGGGAAACTGAGACAACACCACCAGAGTGGAGTAAAGGAACAATTGTCAAATTGCCCAAGAAGGGCGACCTTGCAGACTGCAACAACTGGAGAGGAATTACCCTCCTCTCAGTTCCCAGCAAAATACTAGGCAGGATAATCATCCAGAGAATTTCAAAAGCAGTTGACCATAAACTGAGGAAAGAACAAGCGGGCTTCAGAAAGAACAGAAGATGTGCAGATCATATATTTGCCCTCAGGAACATTATAGAGCAGTGCTCAGAATGGCAGAGACAGCTGTACATTAACTTTGTTGATTTTGAAAAGGCTTTCGACAGGGACAGCCTATGGAAAATTCTGAGGGCTTATGGAATTCCCAGCCGCATTGTTTCCATTATAAAAAGCTCTCTTCTAACTTTACGTGCAGTGTTGGATCGAGTAATGTAACTTTCGAAGTGAAAACAGGAGTACGACAGGGATGCCCCTTATCAACAACATTATTTTTGACAGTCATAGATTGGGTGATGCGCCAGACAACAGAGGGCAGTCCAAGAGGAATTAGATGGACAACGTTTTCTACACTGGAAGATTTGGAATATGCAGATGACATTGCACTGCTCGCGCATTCACACCAACACATTCAAGACAAAACTGATAGACTGAATAAGTATGGCCAGCAGGTTGGCCTGAACATCAATCTGAAGAAGACAGAGGTCATGACACTAAATGTGGGCAATCCTGAGCCAATAACAGTAAGGAACCAGAAGTTAGAACAGACAGACACATTTACTTACCTAGGAAGCATAGTAACACCTGACGGCGGAACAAGCAAGGACATTAACAACAGAATGAATAAAGCGAGAACAGCCTTTGCTATTCTCAACAACATTTGGAAGTCTTCCAGTACAGCACAAACACCAAATTAAGACTGTATGAGAGCTGCGTACTTTCTGTGCTTCTCTATGGTGCGGAATGTTGGAGAGTAACAGAGAAGGAAATGTCGAAACTGTCCTCCTTCCACACAATCTGCCTAAGGAAAATTCTCCGAATCTTTTGGCCAAACACCATCAGCAACCAAGAACTACTTATTCGGAGTAACCAGGAGGACATGCACACCATCATAGCTGGCAGACGCTGGAGTTGGGTTGGCCATGTCCTCAGAAGGGACCCTGATACCATCGCAAGAACAGCTATGCTATGGACCCCCGAGGGAAAGCGAAAGAGAGGCCGACCAAAAACAACTTGGCGGAGAACTGTGGAAGCTGAGATGCAAAGAATGAACCACAGTTGGGGCACTGTACGAAGGATGGCCGCCGACCGAGCAAAGTGGAATCAATTTGTTGCTGCCCTACAAGACGCCACCAGGCGTGATGGCCGCTGACTGCTTTGACGGTTGGCGGTTATGGATCAAAGAAGAAGAAGACTGTATCCTGTCATCCTGTTTGTACTTTTGTTTTAATGCTCCATATTTATTACATCTATATTACTATCTACTATTACATGCAGTTGGGTGAATTTGAATTGGTGAAATAAGTATTGAAAATATTTTTCCCAGTTTGAGAATATTATAAATTTACTTTATTGGTTTGCTATTGAAAAGCACAATAATTGTAAATCATGGCAACCTTGAAAGATTTGGTAAAGGTGGTAGAGATTTTGGTTTGGAGGGTGATGCCTTAAAAACCTATGTAGACAAGGAACTCATGAGACTCGAAGAGATGAGAGGAGAAGAATTGGCCGAAAAAAAGAAAAGAATAAATACAATTGTCTGAGAAAAGAAGACAAGAAGAATTGAATGAAAAAAGAAGAGAAGAAGAATTGAATGAAAAAAGAAGAGAAGAAGAAATAAATGAAAAAAGAAGAGCAGAAGAAACGGCTAAGAGAAAAAAAAAGCAGAAGAGATGGCCTTTGAAAAAGAAAAATTAGCCTATGCTCATGCTGAATTAGCAGCACAAAAAGCTCAAATGGAAATCAGATCTCAACAGGAGATTAGATTGGCTGAATTGGAGATTGAGAAATTGAAATTACAACAACCACAGGTTAATCCTATGAATAGTGATACTGGAAGAAGGGACTATACTGCTCATTTTAAGATAAATTTGCCTAAATTTAACTCTAATATTGACGATATTTCATGCTTCCTCAGCAGATATGAGACGTATTGTCAGGAGTTTAATATTGATAAAACTACCTGGTCTAGTAGGCTCATGAACCTATTAGTGGATGAAGCATGCACTGCAGTGTGTACCATGGATGAGCAGTCTAGAAAAGACTATGAAGCTGTAAAAACCTTGCTACTTAAGAAGTATCAATTGGATGAAAAGGGCTACAGATTAAAATTTACATCATTACTGCCAGATTCAGCAAAAGATTTTACAGAATGTATTTCATCCTCTAAGATGCATTTTACTAGATGGATTGACCTATCTAAGATTGAAAAAACATTTGATTCTGAGAGACAAAGTTTTGTCCTCAATTAGTGGAGATTTTTTATCATTTTTGCAAGAAAGGAAACCAGAAAATTTGATGAATTGTGAAACTCTTGGGAGACAATACCAAGTTGCACATCCAAACAAGAATCTAATTAAAAATAACATTAAGGATTCCGTGCCAGTGGCATCTGCTAGGGTGGAAAATTATAATACACCTCGACAGAGATCAAATAGCATTGATAAAAACTATAGAGTCAATCAGAATTTTCAATATAGCAATAACAGAGGCAGATACAATTTTAATAAGAATTTTCAACATCCTCAGAGAAATTACAACTATAATGATCATGGATATTATGGACCACAGTCATCATTTAGATCCAATGATTATAAAAATAGAGGAGGATATAATGCCAGATCAGGAAGAGGACAAAGTTCATTCCATAGGAATAATGACAATTCTGGTAATAATGGAGGTTCTTATCAGAACAATAATTTTATACAGTCAAGGAACCCTGAACGTTCAAATGCTGTCGTAAATGTGAGTGACAATAATCCAGGTCAAAATCATGTTGGTACCGCTCATGCAAATTCATGTAGTGTTGATCTATCCAACAGTGTTAATTGTACTGAATGTAACTCTTTATTTCAGCCAGAAGAAGTTCCTAGGCTCAGGTATGGACACCCTTTGCCAGTAATGTCCTCGTATAATGGGACAGGAACAGTGGTATTTGATAACGGGTTTGTGAACAACCAATTTGTTTCACTACTCAGGAAATCACCAATATTAAGATTACCTGACATTCTATTTCCTTTCGTTCTCAGAGTCGATGTGTCAAAGACACTACGTCATCTATCAACTCAACAAGTACAGACGATGCACGTGATTCAATATAGTTCATATACGTACATTGAGATGTCCTGTTCAAGAACGTATCGCTTCTAGAACCACGTAATTTAAGGACACTCGCATCGTACAAACTATCAAACACACCATATGTGCAATGGTTTCAATTGGATCATTTCTAAACAATTTCGATACACACACGTTTTGTGGTAACAGACTTTATTCTATGCTTTCAAGGGACATAATTTGAAAATGAAAGTCGCACAATTATTCAAGGGAAGTAACAAAAATATTTGGAATGGAACTTATGTCGGATAATTCACTACGAAGTTTGATAACTTATGGATTTTTCGTGTTACATTATTGAATGGATGACAATCATGGACAGATGAAGGATAAACTTCAACATTCAACTCATAACATTATATTATCATTTAGTGATGATTGAAATGACATTACCTTAAATACTAGTACTTTCTTATACAAGATTAGAAAGTGATAAATTTAATTGCACTTCAAATGTACTTTTTGACAAAATTTATATCACACTAGTCTTTGAGCGTTTTCCCGCCATTCTATAATTTATGATTTCATCACATTGGCACGGTGTTACTCTTTTCCACATTCATGTGTTACTTACATAATTTCTTCAATTCTCAAGTTATGTATATAATATAGTAGTGACATATCATTCACAATCACACACAATTTTTATGCATTTGACAATGCGTAGCAGTCACACACCTTAGTGGTTAATTGTCTGCCTCACTTCATCTATTATTGAATTATATTATTATTATTAATGCTTTGCAGTATAATGTTACATTGAGATGACATTATGTGACTAAGTTACCCGAAGAGACAACAGGTGTTTCAGACAGTATGAAGTATGAGAATGCATGGTGTGATATAGTTATTTCATTGTTACATGTTGACTGACTTTGCTATAGTTACCTCACTGTGATGTTAAATTGATTTGAGTCCTTCGTAGACATTGGTATTAGCATTATGTGCTACATTCCACACCTCGTATCTTAAATTGCCTACCTTGTGGCACAAACATAGGTTCTATGCAATGTCATACTAACATTGACATTTGATGTTACCATCTGGTTATGTTGGTGGTGTTTACCCACAACACGTAAATAATTAAAACTACGTTTTCATTATTTGACCGGGGGGGGGGGGAGGGAAGTAATTGTTATGAGTAAAATAGTAACATATCTTACCGGCATGATGGAATGCCGTGTTGAGTCCACACAGATAAATGAATGATAATAGGAGGGACCTGTCCGAAATTGAATACCTCTACAATATTTAAGATCGCTACATTATCCATGGTTTGTTTTCACGTTTGCGCGTATTTGTCACATAATTGTGTGCATGTGCGTGCAGTGTAACTTGTATTTTTTATAAGGAAAGAAAGTGCGTCTGATTTAAATATAGTCGTACAGATAGGTCGGATTACTCAATCCAAAGACTGTTCTTTCTCTTACACTATCACCTCGTGAGAAAATTATTTCTTACCCCTTACTCTCATATAGTTATCCCTATCAGCTCTGCTCAGGCAGGACCATAAACATCTCAGACCTATCTTATAAAATCTACGACAATAGCCTACATCGAACAATGAAAGGGGCCCATAGCACAGCAAAAAAAATGGCAGTCATATTTTCGCAACGCAGCACACTCATAGAAGCAAATAATAATAAAAACTGTATGTCCAGAGGAAGATTGGTATCTCCCCTATCTATTAACAGTGGTTTCAGTACAATATAATGTTGCCTTCTCCAGCAAGGCAAGCCTGGATGCGGCGAGGCATACTTCCCACAAATGTTTGTAGGTAATTGAGAGTCAGACTGTCCCAGTATTTTTCAGCTACCTTCTTCAATTGTTCAACGTCTCTGAGTCCACTCTTTTTTAAATGATTCTTGAGTAGTGCCCAAACGTTTTCAATTGGGTTTTGATCGGGACTGTTGCTGGGCCACTTCAGCACTATCACATTCTTCTCTTGCAGCCATGCTTTGGGGGTATGAGCTGTATGATTTGGGTCATTGTCATGTTGAAATGTGCACCCATCGGGGTACATGACCTGCATAAATGGCAGAAGGTGTCCCTCTAGTATGTCGATGTACCTTTCTTTCGTGAGAATTCCTGTGAAAACACACAGTGGGGTGGCACCTCTTGCTGACACCCCTCCCCAAAGATGGAATTTCTAGGTATGTTTCGGTCGCTGGTACACAGGCGTTACAGAGCCTTTCGTCCAAATATTTATTTAAGCAGGATAAGACCAAAGAGAACATTCATCTGAAAAAAATCACATTGTCCCATGACAAATTTTGGTGTTCGTGGCACCAGTTCAAGCGCATCTGTTTGTGAGTCTCTGTGAGCAATGGTGACGAAATTACCCGCTTTTTTTGTGTAATTCATCCTGTGTAGCTCCCGGTTGACAATAGCATTAGATACCTCTGGGCTTCCCAACTCGATCATGCGCTGCCGTATGTTTTCTACACTCTTCATTGGCCCAGCCCGAACGATTTGGGCGAGACACCGATGGTCCTTTGTGACCAAAATTCTTGGCCTCCCACTACCTTCTTTTCGCTCGATTCCATTACCTGCTTTTAATTTACTCACAACTCTGTAGACAGTCCGCTCAGGAATGTTCAAGGTTTTAGAAATGTTGGAACATGTTTGATTTCCTTCATTCCAAAGCTGTGAAATTAACATACACTTTGACTTTGTATCCATTTTCTGCCACTAGCATTAGAAATTGTCGTCTGCTCTTATATCAAGGGACGTTACTCTACGCTAATTTTTTTTTTTACTTTTGGTAGTGTTTGCTCACTTAAGTGGAGTGCAAATTTGGGGCAGAACATGCATATTTAATTAGATTTCAGCTTATTTAGCTGAGCAATATGACTGCCATTTTTTTTGCAAAGTACTGTATATATATATATATATATATATATATATATATATATATATATATATATATATATATATATATATAGATATATATATATATATATATATATATATATATATATATACAGTACTTTGCAAAAAAAAATGGCAGTCATATTGCTCAGCTAAATATGCTGAAATCTAATTAAATATGCATGTTCTGCCCCAAATTTGCACTCCACTTAAGTGAGCAAACACTACCAAAAGTAAAAAAAAAAATTAGCGTAGAGTAACGTCCCTTGATATAAGAGCAGACGACAATTTCTAATGCTAGTGGCAGAAAATGGATACAAAGTCAAAGTGTATGTTAATTTCACAGCTTTGGAATGAAGGAAATCAAACATGTTCCAACATTTCTAAAACCTTGAACATTCCTGAGCGGACTGTCTACAGAGTTGTGAGTAAATTAAAAGCAGGTAATGGAATCGAGCGAAAAGAAGGTAGTGGGAGGCCAAGAATTTTGGTCACAAAGGACCATCGGTGTCTCGCCCAAATCGTTTGGGCTGGGCCAATGAAGAGTGTAGAAAACATACGGCAGCGCATGATCGAGTTGGGAAGCCCAGAGGTATCTAATGCTATTGTCAACCGGGAGCTACACAGGATGAATTACACAAAAAAGCGGGTAATTTCGTCACCATTGCTCACAGAGACTCACAAACAGATGCGCTTGAACTGGTGCCACGAACACCAAAATTTGTCATGGGACAATGTGATTTTTTTCAGATGAATGTTCTCTTTGGTCTTATCCTGCTCAAATAAATATTTGGACGAAAGGCTCTGTAACGCCTGTGTACCAGCGACCGAAACATACCTAGAAATTCCATCTTTGGGGAGGGTGTCAGCAAGAGGTGCCACCCCACTGTGTGTTTTCACAGGAATTCTCACGAAAGAAAGGTACATCGACATACTAGAGGGACACCTTCTGCCATTTATGCAGGTCATGTACCCCGATGGGTGCACATTTCAACATGACAATGACCCAAATCATACAGCTCATACCCCCAAAGCATGGCTGCAAGAGAAGAATGTGATAGTGCTGAAGTGGCCCAGCAACAGTCCCGATCAAAACCCAATTGAAAACGTTTGGGCACTACTCAAGAATCATTTAAAAAAGAGTGGACTCAGAGACGTTGAACAATTGAAGAAGGTAGCTGAAAAATACTGGGACAGTCTGACTCTCAATTACCTACAAACATTTGTGGGAAGTATGCCTCGCCGCATCCAGGCTTGCCTTGCTGGAGAAGGCAACATTATATTGTACTGAAACCACTGTTAATAGATAGGGGAGATACCAATCTTCCTCTGGACATACAGTTTTTATTATTATTTGCTTCTATGAGTGTGCTGCGTTGCGAAAATATGACTGCCATTTTTTTTGCAAAGTACTGTACATATATATATATATAGAGAGAGAGAGAGAGAGAGAGAGAGAGAGAGAGAGAGAGAGAGAGGAGAGAGAGAGAGAGAGAGAGAGAGAGAAAGAGAGAGTTAATTGACTACATTATCTTAGATACTTACGAAATCGTGTAGAAGCAGACGACAAACTGCCAGCTTTCGCAGTTTTGAGAATAACATCCAATTCTAGATGTTTTACCCCAAACCATCTTGTTAAAAAAAAAAGAAAGAAAAAAAAAGCATTTAAAATAAACATGTAAGCGCATTGCAGATATCTACTTCTAAACCGATGTGTGCCATGGGCTATTGTCGTAGATTTTATAAGATAGGTCTGAGATGTTTATGGTCCTGCCTGAGCAGAGCTGATAGGGATAACTATATGAGAGTAAGGGGTAAGAAATAATTTTCTCACGAGGTGATAGTGTAAGAGAAAGAACAGTCTTTGGATTGAGTAATCCGACCTATCTGTACGACTATATTTAAATCAGACGCACTTTCTTTCCTTATAAAAAATACAAGTTACACTGCACGCACATGCACACAATTATGTGACAAATACGCGCAAACGTGAAAACAAACCATGGATAATGTAGCGATCTTAAATATTGTAGAGGTATTCAATTTCGGACAGGTCCCTCCTATTATCATTCATTTATCTGTGTGGACTCAACACGGCATTCCATCATGCCGGTAAGATATGTTACTATTTTACTCATAACAATTACTTCCCTCCCCCCCCCGGTCAAATAATGAAAACGTAGTTTTAATTATTTACGTGTTGTGGGTAAACACCACCAACATAACCAGATGGTAACATCAAATGTCAATGTTAGTATGACATTGCATAGAACCTATGTTTGTGCCACAAGGTAGGCAATTTAAGATACGAGGTGTGGAATGTAGCACATAATGCTAATACCAATGTCTACGAAGGACTCAAATCAATTTAACATCACAGTGAGGTAACTATAGCAAAGTCAGTCAACATGTAACAATGAAATAACTATATCACACCATGCATTCTCATACTTCATACTGTCTGAAACACCTGTTGTCTCTTCGGGTAACTTAGTCACATAATGTCATCTCAATGTAACATTATACTGCAAAGCATTAATAATAATAATATAATTCAATAATAGATGAAGTGAGGCAGACAATTAACCACTAAGGTGTGTGACTGCTACGCATTGTCAAATGCATAAAAATTGTGTGTGATTGTGAATGATATGTCACTACTATATTATATACATAACTTGAGAATTGAAGAAATTATGTAAGTAACACATGAATGTGGAAAAGAGTAACACCGTGCCAATGTGATGAAATCATAAATTATAGAATGGCGGGAAAACGCTCAAAGACTAGTGTGATATAAATTTTGTCAAAAAGTACATTTGAAGTGCAATTAAATTTATCACTTTCTAATCTTGTATAAGAAAGTACTAGTATTTAAGGTAATGTCATTTCAATCATCACTAAATGATAATATAATGTTATGAGTTGAATGTTGAAGTTTATCCTTCATCTGTCCATGATTGTCATCCATTCAATAATGTAACACGAAAAATCCATAAGTTATCAAACTTCGTAGTGAATTATCCGACATAAGTTCCATTCCAAATATTTTTGTTACTTCCCTTGAATAATTGTGCGACTTTCATTTTCAAATTATGTCCCTTGAAAGCATAGAATAAAGTCTGTTACCACAAAAAAACGTGTGTGTATCGAAATTGTTTAGAAATGATCCAATTGAAACCATTGCACATATGGTGTGTTTGATAGTTTGTACGATGCGTATGGACATATGCATGATGTCTCTACGAAGTGTCATACGTTCAACGATATACCACACGATATGGAGTGTTCCAGGATTCAGCATCGTCATGTTGTTGTGCGGGTCGCTTTGACATATATTAAATTGTAATAACTGTACAATCCATACAGTGTCCTTAAATTACGTGGTTCTAGAAGCGATACGTTTCTTGACAGGACATCTCAATGTACGTATATGAACTATATTGAATCACGTGCATCGTCTGTACTTGTTGAGTTGATAGATGACGTAGTGTCTTTGACACATCGACTCTGAGAACGAAAGGAAATAGAATGTCAGGTAATCTTAATATTGGTGATTTCCTGAGTAGTGAAACAAATTGGTTGTTCACAAACCCGTTATCAAATACCACTGTTCCTGTCCCATTATACGAGGACATTACTGGCAAAGGGTGTCCATACCTGAGCCTAGGAACTTCTTCTGGCTGAAATAAAGAGTTACATTCAGTACAATTAACACTGTTGGATAGATCAACACTACATGAATTCGCATGAGCGGTACCAACATGATTTTGACCTGGATTATTGTCACTCACATTTACGACAGCATTTGAACGTTCAGGGTTCCTTGACTGTATAAAATTATTGTTCTGATAAGAACCTCCATTATTACCAGAATTGTCATTATTCCTATGGAATGAACTTTGTCCTCTTCCTGATCTGGCATTATATCCTCCTCTATTTTTATAATCATTGGATCTAAATGATGACTGTGGTCCATAATATCCATGATCATTATAGTTGTAATTTCTCTGAGGATGTTTAAAATTCTTATTAAAATTGTATCTGCCTCTGTTATTGCTATATTGAAAATTCTGATTGACTCTATAGTTTTTATCAATGCTATTTGATCTCTGTCGAGGTGTATTATAATTTTCCACCCTAGCAGATGCCACTGGCACGGAATCCTTAATGTTATTTTTAATTAGATTCTTGTTTGGATGTGCAACTTGGTATTGTCTCCCAAGAGTTTCACAATTCATCAAATTTTCTGGTTTCCTTTCTTGCAAAAATGATAAAAAATCTCCACTAATTGAGGACAAAACTTTGTCTCTCAGAATCAAATGTTTTTTCAATCTTAGATAAGTCAATCCATCTAGTAAAATGCATCTTAGAGGATGAAATACATTCTGTAAAATCTTTTGCTGAATCTGGCAGTAATGATGTAAATTTTAATCTGTAGCCCTTTTCATCCAATTGATACTTCTTAAGTAGCAAGGTTTTTTACAGCTTCATAGTCTTTTCTAGACTGCTCATCCATGGTACACACTGCAGTGCATGCTTCATCCACTAATAGGTTCATGAGCCTACTAGACCAGGTAGTTTTATCAATATTAAACTCCTGACAATACGTCTCATATCTGCTGAGGAAGCATGAAATATCGTCAATATTAGAGTTAAATTTAGGCAAATTTATCTTAAAATGAGCAGTATAGTCCCTTCTTCCAGTATCACTATTCATAGGATTAACCTGTGGTTGTTGTAATTTCAATTTCTCAATCTCCAATTCAGCCAATCTAATCTCCTGTTGAGATCTGATTTCCATTTGAGCTTTTTGTGCTGCTAATTCAGCATGAGCATAGGCTAATTTTTCTTTTTCAAAGGCCATCTCTTCTGCTTTTTTTTTCTCTTAGCCGTTTCTTCTGCTCTTCTTTTTTCATTTATTTCTTCTTCTCTTCTTTTTTCATTCAATTCTTCTTCTCTCCTTTTTTCAGACAATTCTTCTTGTCTTCTTTTCTCAGACAATTGTATTTATTCTTTTCTTTTTTTCGGCCAATTCTTCTCCTCTCATATCTTCGAGTCTCATGAGTTCCTTGTCTACATAGGTTTTTAAGGCATCACCCTCCAAACCAAAATCTCTACCACCTTTACCAAATCTTTCAAGGTTGCCATGATTTACAATTATTGTGCTTTTCAATAGCAAACCAATAAAGTAAATTTATAATATTCTCAAACTGGGAAAAATATTTTCAATACTTATTTCACCAATTCAAATTCACCCAACTGCATGTAATAGTAGATAGTAATATAGATGTAATAAATATGGAGCATTAAAACAAAAGTACAAACAGGATGACAGGATACAGTCTTCTTCTTCTTTGATCCATAACCGCCAACCGTCAAAGCAGTCAGCGGCCATCACGCCTGGTGGCGTCTTGTAGGGCAGCAACAAATTGATTCCACTTTGCTCGGTCGGCGGCCATCCTTCGTACAGTGCCCCAACTGTGGTTCATTCTTTGCATCTCAGCTTCCACAGTTCTCCGCCAAGTTGTTTTTGGTCGGCCTCTCTTTCGCTTTCCCTCGGGGGTCCATAGCATAGCTGTTCTTGCGATGGTATCAGGGTCCCTTCTGAGGACATGGCCAACCCAACTCCAGCGTCTGCCAGCTATGATGGTGTGCATGTCCTCCTGGTTACTCCGAATAAGTAGTTCTTGGTTGCTGATGTGGTGTTTGGCCAAAAGATTCGGAGAATTTTCCTTAGGCAGATTGTGTGGAAGGAGGACAGTTTCGACATTTCCTTCTCTGTTACTCTCCAACATTCCGCACCATAGAGAAGCACAGAAAGTACGCAGCTCTCATACAGTCTTAATTTGGTGTTTGTGCTGTACTGGGAAGACTTCCAAATGTTGTTGAGAATAGCAAAGGCTGTTCTCGCTTTATTCATTCTGTTGTTAATGTCCTTGCTTGTTCCGCCGTCAGGTGTTACTATGCTTCCTAGGTAAGTAAATGTGTCTGTCTGTTCTAACTTCTGGTTCCTTACTGTTATTGGCTCAGGATTGCCCACATTTAGTGTCATGACCTCTGTCTTCTTCAGATTGATGTTCAGGCCAACCTGCTGGCCATACTTATTCAGTCTATCAGTTTTGTCTTGAATGTGTTGGTGTGAATGCGCGAGCAGTGCAATGTCATCTGCATATTCCAAATCTTCCAGTGTAGAAAACGTTGTCCATCTAATTCCTCTTGGACTGCCCTCTGTTGTCTGGCGCATCACCCAATCTATGACTGTCAAAAATAATGTTGTTGATAAGGGGCATCCCTGTCGTACTCCTGTTTTCACTTCGAAAGTTACATTACTCGATCCAACACTGCACGTAAAGTTAGAATAGAGGCTTTTTATAATGGAAACAATGCGGCTGGGAATTCCATAAGCCCTCAGAATTTTCCATAGGCTGTCTCTGGGTATGCTGTCGAAAGCCTTTTCAAAATCAACAAAGTTAATGTACAGCTGTCTCTGCCATTCTGAGCACTGCTCTATAATGTTCCTGAGGGCAAATATATGATCTGCACATCTTCTGTTCTTTCTGAAGCCCGCTTGTTCTTTCCTCAGTTTATGGTCAACTGCTTTTGAAATTCTCTGGATGATTATCCTGCCTAGTATTTTGCTGGGAACTGAGAGGAGGGTAATTCCTCTCCAGTTGTTGCAGTCTGCAAGGTCGCCCTTCTTGGGCAATTTGACAATTGTTCCTTTACTCCACTCTGTTGGTGTTGTCTCAGTTTCCCAGACTTGTGCAAATAGTGGTTCTAATAGTTCTGCTGCTAGTTCAGGGTCTGTCTTGAATAGCTCAGCATTCAGATTGTCGTGACCAGGCGCTTTTCCATTTTTTAGCCCTTTGATAGCTGTGATAATTTCTTCTTTTCGTGGAATGTCTGTATTTACGTCTAAGTCACTTTCAGCCTCAGGAACATTCAGCTGAGTCTCTGGTGGTTCCTTATTCAGTGTTTCTCTGAAGTGCTCTGCCCACCTTGTTTCCTGCCCCTGTGCTGTGGTGATGAGATTTCCTTGCTTGTCTCTTACTAACGTTATGTTGTTTGCACCTCGTTTTCCACTGATAGCTTTAGTTATTTTATAAACTGTGCTTTGTTCATTTCTCAGTGCTGCCTCTTCTGCCTGTCTTGCAAGGTCATCCAGAAATGTCCTTTTGTTAGCACGGGTTTGACGTTTTACTTCCTTGTCCAGCTGACTGTACTGTTCACTATATATTGCCTTTAACCTGGGAGACTTAGCTTCTGTTTTCTTCCTTTTCATTTCCTTTCTCTTCGCTATGGTGTTTAGCGTTTCTGGTGTTATCCAGTCTTGGCTCTTTCTTTCCTGGAATCCCAAGCATGACTTGCTGCTTTCTTTATATATTGTTGAGATGGTGTTGAATTTCTGGTCCACATCGTCGGTCTCTGTTCTTTCCTGGCTTTTGGTAATCAGATATCGTCTCTTTACGTCGACCACAAACGCTTTTCTGGTGAGGGGGTCCTTAAGTTTCGTGATGTTGTATCTTTTCTGTTTGACTGCAACTGGGCCAGCAGCTCTGAACAGGATACAGTGACCAGAGTTAACAGAAGCAAATGCAAAAAGTGAACTAAGGCAGAAATATATGAACTAGAACAAATTAATAAAATGTAGCTCTACCACACTTATGACAAGACAGCACGAATTTACAACATTTATGACATCTATTAAATCAAGGAAAGCAAGGTTAGATCAACAATGTCACAAACAATAATGTAGAAAAACTGAATAAAAATTTACACTGAACTGTACTACAAAAACAAACTTGCCAGTTAACAGAACTGCGCAACTAAACAAAAAATGGACCTGTTTACTTTAATTGAGGCAGTATCACACACAGCAATGTTCGCCGGCTCCTCAATTTGAACTACACAGATGCATAAACTAAAGAACGCCTATGAATCTCTTTCGACCATACATATTGAGGTATTGAAAGAAATTCAAAGGTCCCAAGCAACCTCCCGCAACTATATACACAATAACGACATTGAAACATCAAACTCGGAGAGAAAAAATACGCTGGCAAATAACATAATCGAGCAACACAAGCTGTATGTAGCTAAAACGTGACTTACCTGATTGCCAGATGAAAACATTCATTCTTGTTCCATCGTCTGTTCCTTGCAGCACCGATGAGAACCAGACACGTAGACCGCCGTTAGGTCTAGCACTCTGAAACAGCTGACTCGATCAGGACTCCACTTGGGTCTGTCGCAGTCTTGAACAACGCCATCTTCGGCAGAAAACTTGAAACTTCAAACGAAGCAGGATGCATTATATAAGATGTGCTTCAAGTATGTTCCCTTATTGACTGAAACAAGTAAGGACTGCATTGCAAAACTTGACGCAAAACCTCTCACAGGCTAGCAGTCGATAAAGTGCGCCATCTTTAAAGACTGGAACAAGGCACGAACTGTAGGCGACGTTTGTCTTTATTTCTGTAAAGTCAATTTTCTTCAGGCTGTGGATCGATGATTCTTTGGCTATGGCCCCCAACTGTAACAATCTTAAATATTGTAGTGGTATTCAACTTCGGAGAGGTCCCTCCTATTATCATTCATTTATCTGTGTGGACTCAACACGGCATTCCATCATACCGGTAAGAGTTTTTTATGCAGCCTTTTACCATACAATTCTAGTCTCCAACAGTAAAGAAGTCTTCAAGGCCAGTTTGGACGTGAAGACAATATATCATTTTATTTACTTGAACAGGTTCCAATTAACATGCATCCAATATCAATGTAAGACAATGGCATGACCTAGCCAGTCTTGAAACGTCGCTATTCAGTCGACTATGGACAAGATGTCTTCGACATGTTGCTGCATACTTTATTTAATATTTCCACTCACGTTCGTCAGAATACAGCATTCACTTGTCATAATACATATATCTATCCAGCATCGATCCCATGAAGCATATGAGCGATCTAGCTGTAGTAAAGATTGTAGAACTATGTAGTAAGGGCACACATATAGGAGCTGGACAAATATGCGTCCGTCCACACCGAAGAACACATAAGAAAGAGCTCGAAGTATCGCTCACTTCTGCTAAGTGAGACCGGCAAAAAACGTCTGCAATATTTGTCCAAAAGATAATGACGTACTTCCGGGAGTAACCCACGAAACGAAACGTATAACAACAAACTGGTCTATAAACAAGCCTTGTTGATATCGATAGATATGTTATAATTTTACTTGCAACAGATAACGTAATATGGGTAGGGGGTTGACCAACACAATAAGTTAAGGTTTATTAAGTTTATTTATCACTAAAACTTTACAAAATCAAGCATATACATAAATAAAGCATAGTTTACAGACAAAATGAAATTAATCTCATAGGTCCTCCCCTCTGGTAAAGGAAAAGAAAAGAAGATCCCAACAGAGGTTAATTAACCCAAAAGATCAAAAGTTAACCATAAGTGTATGGAATAGTCCCGTAAAAGACAAAAAAAAGAACAAGTTTCCAATTAATCTATCCCGTAAATACTCATGTTAGTGAGAAACAAAAGAGAAGATTTGTATGATAGTGGTAACAAACGAAAGTATGTTCCTCTCTTTCAGTTCATTCACTCAATTATACTGTGGCCCACACTCATATTCGCTTACCCAATAGTTGTTGCAGATATTCCGTGGAAATAAACACAAACAAGTACTGTGACTATTCAGTGTCATATTATTTTTTGCAAAATCCAGCCCCAGACTAGCCGTTGTTGCTGACTGCAAATTTTAAGGTAGTCGATGAAATTGGTGATTTAATTGTTTTCCTGGATAAATACTGTATCTCTGCCTTCAGTTGGCTGGAGTAAGATTCATGCATGGTGATCACCGTCATAGGAGGAATAAAACATACATTTTCCTGTGTTGTCCTGGCCTCTGGTTGCTGAGACACTATGTTACTTTATACACAGTGTTGCTGACAATAATTTTCGGCTGTACTCTGAGTTGATGGCCGATTCTGAACAGTGAGTTCTCTGGAGTAAAATCCCCGTAAAAAACTACTGTCATATGTCAAATAAATCTGTATATTTTGCCACAGCTGGCTGATGAGATTGATATAGATAAAATCTGGTATTGTTCTGGTCCAGTCAACATTTACAATTATTGTTCTATTTTGGTCTCTCTCATATAATGAAGAAAATGAACCGCACAGGTCATAGCACGAAGACTCAACAATATTATAAAGTTTCTGGATGCTTAAAAAAATTATAAGACCAAATGACCATAAGACCATAGTTCATAAGACCATAAGTTCATATGACCATAAGACCGCTAGTTCGCTGGGTTTTTGATCAGCCTATATTTTAGGAAAGAAATATAAACATTTAACCATAATATCAATATTATATCTAACACGCGTTAAGGTAAGACCTCTTAACCACTCCGTTATTAAATAAGATTATAAACCACAAGTGTCTATCTCATCCTATCGCTTTTAACGCGTGATATGAACACTAGTCATTTATAAAATTACACAAAATGGATAGAAGTAAATATATATACCGTCAGTAGACAGTTGCCTAATGTATGTACTAGTCAATTAAATCATCTCTTTCTGGGGAATAACGAGTAATTAAATTTACGTTACGGCTGGAAAAATTAGCTATATGTTATTTAATACGCTATTCAATTAGCATAGAACTCCCAGTGAAATATAATGAAAACTTTTAACACATTAAATCACGTAAAGGCTAGTATATAAATTACCGCAAAATAGAGGAAGATGGAAAAATCTCCACGAATCTAAGTAATTCACTTTGTACGAAAACTCTTAGGATATCGAGCTAGTTATTCCAGAAAATTTCCTGAGCGACTGATAATGACTTTTGGGGAGACGAGGTATATATCCATAAATGCCGTTCTTTTGCTCCTTAATGCGAAAAGTCGCTACTACGGCCAAGGCAGGGCAAATCTACGGTTCGATTCCTGAATTAAAGATTGTTTCCTCACCTATGCCGACCGACAACCTCTGGCTTGTCTTTGATTATTTCCGCCTGCCGAATATCAACTACGTAAGTTAAGTCCCACTGAAATTGTAACCATCCAAGGTACGTCTTTAGTCTTATCGCCCTTGATTCTTCAAACAAACCGTTAGCGGCTGACCTCCTGCCCGCGTGTTTCCCTGATTAAAGAACGATTACATCAGCCGCGCACTTCGGTCTGTTCCACCATGCTTAATTGCAAAACAGCTTGCGTGATAATTGCGATAGCGAATCAGGGCTCTTGTTGACTATAATTTTGCCTGTTCGAACGAAGATGAACCTTGACAGCACATGTCAACATAAAAATAGGCGTTGCTTCAAAGGTGAGGCTACATTCAGTGAGTTTCGTGGCGTTCGCGTAGCAAAAAATATAAACCTAGATGGGGGGCAAAAGTGGACGGTCACTGCTGCACTATTTACAAATATGTGACAGCTATGGACCGCAGTGATTGTCCGATGTCGGCTATGAACCCCTTTAATTATACGATGTCGACTGTGGACCCCTTTGATTATCCGATGCAAGTTATGAATCCCTTTTTTGGCAAAAAATGTACAGAGAAGCAACATTTTTAAAATTCACATTTTAAATTTTAGGTTATGTACACGGACCACCTAGAGTCCCTTCACGGGCCCTCAATGGACAACATGTTAAGAAAGTGTGATTTATACAAATATCCATGATGGACATCAGTGATAACACACACACAAGCAGAGCCAGCCTTAGACCCACTTAACCTATTTGGTGAATCTGGCCCCTCGCTCAATGGGGCACCTTGCTGCACAGGGGCCCTGCAATTGGGTTCCCACCTCGTTTAAAAAAAATAAGAAACGAGGATTATTTCAAATTAGATACCTGTATTAAAAATAAACCAACCTTTTTATTTATTAGCAATATTTTGATATAAAGCATGTTACAGCAAAACTATATTCTTAAGTCCAGAGGACACCACGAGAATGGTCCAAATCGGCCCCGCAATTACTATGGCTGACCTTGACAAAAAGCTAACTGAAGCAGAAGCAGCAAACGAAAAGCAGCAGAAGCCAGCAGCAGATGTAGCAGCAAAAGCAGCAGAAGAAGAAGCAGCGGTAGCAGCAGAGCAGCAGCAGAAAAAGAAGCAGAGGTAGCAGAAGAAGAAAAAGCAGAGACATCAGCAGAACCAGCAGAGGTAGCAGAAGAAGCAGCAGAGGCAGCAGCAGAAGCAGCAGAGGCAGCAGCAGAAGAATCAACAGATGCAGCAGCAGAAGCAGCAGAGGCAGCAGAGGCAGCAGAAGAAGAAGCAGCAGAGACAGCAGCAGAAGAAGCAGCAGAGGCAGCAGCAGAAGCAGCTGCAGAACTAGCAGCACACAAAAAGATGAGAATAAGAAGATCACAGTATTTACAATCCAGGGACATTGTAAAAAGATCTAAGAATGTCTCTTTAAATAATTCTGCCTGTTGTTTTTTAACCTGGGTGTAGTGACAAGCTTGTCCACATGATTCATCACTGCTGTTGTATTTCGAGATTTCGTTCCACCACAATTTCATAGCTCGTTCTATACTATACAGGTCATCTTTGTTGCCCCCAATTTTAGCTAAGTTTTCTCCACGTCCCGAAATGCCTTCGTGTTTGAAGACGCAACTATTGTGCCCAAGCTTGAGCCTGCGACTCCAGATCCATGTCGTAAAGTGTGTTAAGTTTCCTTCTTGCTTGCGAATGTCAAAAATTTACCTACTTTTGGTATTTGTTTCTTGAACACGGGCCCACTGGACGTCTAGTGCATTCAATTTAAGCTGCTCTAAGTTTCTTTTCTTCTATTACTACTGCACCCTCCATCATGTCGTACAATGCGGCTAACTGAGCTTTGCACGATGCTGGCAGCCTCATAATGTAAAACAATTTCCACAGAAACCACTGCTGTAATATATCTTTATTTGTCTTTGCGTCATTATCATCATCATCACCATCATCATCATCACCATCATCATGACCCCCACAATCACCATCATCATCATCATTATCACCTCCATCATCATCAGCGCCATCATCATCATCATTATCACCACCATAATCACCATCGTCATCACCATCATTACCACCTCCATCATCATCATATCACCGCCATCATTATCATCATCATCACCATCATCATCATCATCACCACCATCACCACCACCATCATCATCACCATCATCAACACCATCATCGTCACCACCATCATCGTCACCACCATCACCACCACCATCATCACCGCCATCATCATCACCATCATCATCATCATATCTCCATTTTCTTTACGCTTCTTATGAAGTCACCATTACAGCTGGTTCTCCATATATATATATATATATATATATATATATATATATATATATATATATATATATATATATATATATATATATATATATATATATATATATATATATATATATATATATATATATATATATATACGAGGCGTGTTCAAATAAAACCCGACCGTGCTGCGCCAAGTGGACATTCGTAGGAGGAGCAAGATGACGTCACATCTGACGTAATAAGCAAATACGCATGTACAAGTGTGTAAGTGTTCATTCTAGTAGTATTCATTGGTTGTGCTGCAGACCGTTAAAATAATGGCCGGTGTGATAACGAATCCGTCCAAAAAATTCAAGTCACAGATTTCCGCCTGTATGGTTATGCTGACCGTATTTTTTGACCATGAAGGGCTTCTATTGGTAGACTTTAAAGAGCCTGGCGTGAACATCAATGCCATCCGCTACAGAAACACACTAGACAACCTGCATACAGCCATCAAGAATAAACGACCCGGCATGCTTTCGCGTGGTGTGATTCTCTTGCACGACAATGCTCGTCCACATGTTGCGAACATTGTGCAGGAAGCGTTAGCAAGGAAAAGGTGGGAAGTTCTGCCACACCCAGCCTACAGCCTCGATCTGTTACCATGTGACTTTCATTTGTTCGGACCCTTAAAAAATCTCTAAAGGGACAACGATTCGACTCCGGTGCAGACGTCAGGGCCTCGGTGACCAAATGGTTCAATAAGCAACCAAAGTCATTTTTCTCGGACGGCATCCGCCGTCTACCCAAGCAGTGGGATGCGTGTCTGAATGCCTATGGTGACTATTTCTAAAGGACCCCAGTGAGTACTTGCTTCATAACAATTGCTGTATTTAATTCTACTACTCCTGCGGATGTACCTTACATATATTTCTTATAAAGCCACTGGGACGGGTTTCATTTGAACACACCTCGTATATATATATATATATATATATATATATATATATATATATATATATATATATATATATATATATATGTGTGTGTGTGTGTGTGTGTGTGTGTGTGATAAATTTAACCGTGATACAACGTTAAAATATCTCCAAAGATAAAATGTAGGGATAAAAATAATGCGTAAGCTACTAGAAGACATGATCGCCCATGCCGCGGTTCAATACCCGCCATGGAAACTAACTTGTTAGACGTGAAGACAAAACGGTTACCCTTGGAGACGGGAGGGAACGGAGATCAAAAAGAAAAAATATGACTGAACACGTGCTTGAAACTAGCAAGGCTAAAAAGACGCAATTGGTGGGGAAAGGAAAAAAATTCACGTCCATAATAATGAAGAAATTGACAAAAGACTGTGTTGTTTGATAACAGACGAGCGAGCGAGCGACTGCACTGTTAAAAAAAAAAAAAAAAATGTCACTAAATTTTCAAAAATAATTGCGGCCTTGAGACTCAAGTGCTAAAATCTAGGATGGAGGGGGGGGGGGTGGGGGAAATGGAAATGGGGAGAGCGGGGGCTAAAATAGTGAAAAAAATTGTGGCTAAAAATAACCTCAGAGACCGATTCCGTGTACAAGAAAGGGCATGTAGAAAAACCCAGCGATTGTTTTCTTATGAAAAAAGCAAGTAGAAGACAGACGGACCAAACAGACAATAATACATACTGGACTGAGGTATGACTGAAATTGCCTTATTTGGAAGGAGGTTTGAAATTTGAAAGGGGAAAGTCTCGAGGTGATTGCCACAGATAATCATATTATCGGCGCACCAGACGGCGCATTTTTGCCCCAATCCCATCACATAAATTGTACCCAGTAGTAACATAGAAATTCTTCAGTGGTGTAGTTTTCCCAGAAGCTAATTGCAATATTTAGAAGGGACGCACCATACTAGAGCCAGCAGCTCAGCTTAGGTTTTTGCTAGAAATATAAACTGTGTTTTTTCCTATTCATAATTCCTGGTAAGAATGAAAAGTAATTTCTTTGTATCATTTTAAATATTGTTAAAATTTTCGATTGAATTTGATACTGCCATATCAAAATCTATACCCTTTACAACAAGTAAGGATTCGCTCTAGATCCCCAGCCCAAGTTCAGTGGTCTAGAGACAAACAAAATACATAAACGCCAGCAAGGATTATGAAGGGCGGATCAATGTTAGAACAGTGAACATATCACCTTTCTTATTCAATATCAGGAGCTAATGAACATATTTCAGAATATGTAGGCTTGGGGAACTAGTACT